>JARFJB010001976.1:11182500-11270000 GCA_036346205.1 Vesta saturnalis
TTTGCACTGACATATACCAGTTACAAAACTCAGTACGCCCCTTTGTCGTCTACAGTAAAAACGTTCTTTCTGAAATCTATAGCATAGTTTTGATTCGAGAAACGCCGAGATTAACGATTTGTCTAGATGAAGTTGTCGGCTCTGCTTCGATGTGTGCTAAGAGGACCATTGAATCTTCTTCAAATTTAGTTTAAAGTAAGTTTTGGCCTGGGATTTTTAAAAGAACCGAATTCAATTAAATTTTCTGTAGCCTAAAATTAATTAAGATGTTATTATAAGTTTTTGCTATAAACGAAGTTCAAAAGTAAATATGTAATTAAAAATTACTATTAATTTTATTAAATACATACATAGAAAGTTTGCCTCGGTAGGATTTGAACCTACGACCCGTACTTTGCTAAGTACCGCGCTAAACAACCGCGCCATCATTCAAGCCCCAATCGATGCAAATTTTGTCTTTATGTGTATAGAACTGATTAAAATTAATTATGATTTTTAATTACATATTTACTTGAACTTCTAACAAAACCTATAATAATCTAATATTAGTCAATTGCTTTGGTATGTGTGAATCCTTGCGCTATTGCAGGCTCACATTCCATAAATATAATAATTTGGTTGTTACTACTACTACTACTACCTTGGCGCTACAGTCCGCTTGGGACCATTGCCTCCCATCTTTCCAGACACTTGTTTTACAAGGTGCTGTCGTCACTGTACCTCAACCCTTGGCATATATTCCAGCGTGAGGTGGAGGTACTTACTCTTCTCCATTTTAACTGAGGACACTATTTTTCCCACTCTTTTCTATCCATTGCGTTCCATTTCCATTGGGTGATTCAGCTTCTCTTAGGTCCTTGTCTACTTCGTCCTTCGATCTTAACCTCGGTCTACCTTTGCTTCTCCTTCCTTCCGGTTTATTTTGTAGTATCCTCTTTGGTCCTCTTGTTTGCTGCATTCGTTCTACGTGCCCTACCCATCTTATCCGCATACTTTTAATCTCGTTGGATATACTTGCTTCTCCAAACCGTGATTTAACCTCACTGTTTGTTAAAACACGCCACAAACCATTTTCAGATGTTTACGTTCGTACTGCGTCAGACACCATGTTTCCGCACCGTAAGTCACCACTGGTTTTATTATTGTTTTATACACTTTAATTTTATTTGTTACTGATAAAGACTTTGACATAATTATGTTTTTTAACCCAAAATAACATCTGGTCCCTGCTGAGATTCTCGCCTTCGCTTCCTCCAGCATTTCATTTTTTTCGTTAATTATCGACCCTAGGTATTTAAAATTTGTGACTCGTTCATATTGCTTATTATTCACTGTGATTTCCTTGACATCTTTATATCTACCTGTGTCCTTTGAGTGATCATTTACTGTTTAGTCACATTTACCTTTAGCCTATGGTATCTGCCCATCCTCAAGCATTTGGCCACCTCTTTAAGCTCTTTGCTGTTTACTACTATATCGATGTCGTCGGCTATGCCAGTAACTCATTGTCTGTTATAATAATTACCTCCAGGGTTAATGGGCACCTTTCTTTACCCTTTCCAAAGCGAAATTAAACAGCGTTATTGACATCGTCTCCTTGCCTAAGTCCATTCCTTATACTAAAACTTTCCGTCAGTTGGCCTTGCACCCTTATCTTTGTCATATTCCTGACGGAAATCTACAAAAAGGTGATGCGTTTCAATGTTAAATTCCCAAAATTTTTCAAGGATTTGTCTAATTATGAATATTTGATCCGTTGTTGCCCTGCCTCCTCTAAACCCGCATTGATATTCACCTACCATCTTTTCCATCCAGACACTTAATTTTCCTTCAATTAACTTACTTATTATTTTGTATCCTGTATTGAGTAGGGCAATACCTCTGTAATTGTCACAAACTGTTTTGTCTCCCTTTTTTAGTAAGGGGCATAAGACTGCCGTCCTCCATTCGTCTGGGATAATTTCGTGTATCCAAATATTTGTTATCAGGGAGTACATTGCCTCATTCACTGCTTTACCTCCACATTTAAACATTTCTGCCGTAATATTATCCTCACCTAGTTCATCTTTCGTTGGTGGGTTTACTGTATTCTTGTCTTTCTGGTCATCCCAACTTTCATCTATCACATTATCATTAGCCTGTACCGGGTTCAATAGTTTCTCAAAGTACTCCTTCCATCTCCTCATCGCTTCATGTTTATTGCCAAGCAGTTTTCCTTCCTCATTCTTACAGAGTGTTGTTCTTGGCTGGAACCCAGTTTTTTGTTTTTTAACCTCTTTGTAGGAGTACTTTGTGCTTAATCCCCTTCCTGCTTCTTCCATTTCTTCTATTCTCCGTTGATCGTACTTTCTCTTTTTTTCTCTGTGTTTTTGGTTGGCGGCTTTTCTTTTATTCTTAAAATTTTCTATTTTATCATCATTCATATACCTTAGCATTTCTAGTCTTGCCTCGTTTTTTTCAGTAGTTGCCCGTTCGCATTCGTCATCGTACCATTTTTTCCTTTGCTCTTTTTATGTTTTCCCACTATCTTCTCTGTGGTCTCAGTCAGTATTCCTTTTACATTTCTAACTTTCTCTATCTCTTCTTTTTCCTTTTTCCTTTTCTTTTATTTGTTTCAACTTTTCAAATTTCTGTTGTATATTGTCGGCGTACTTTTTCTTATTTTCATCGCTCCCTCTAAGTTTATCGATGCTAAAGTGTTTGTTTCTCACTGCTCTCTCGTGTTTTTCGCGTGCTATCCTTTCCCTCAGTATGATTTTTACTAGGAAATGGTCTGTATCATAGTTGGCCCCTCTGTAACTTCTAACATCCATAATATTGTTAGCGTGCCGTACATATATTAGCACATGGTCTATTTGATTACGAGTTTTTTTATCCAGTGATATCCATGTTTCTTTATGTGCTACCTTGGGGAGGAACGTTGTACTTGCCACCACCATATTTATTCCACCGGCAAAATCTATAAGCCTTATTCCGTTATCATTACTAGTCAGATGCAAGCTATGTTTTCCTATAGTTGGAATGTACGCCTTCTCTCTACCCACTTTAGCATTCCAGTCCCCTAACACCACCTTGACGTCATAATTGCCTATATGCCTCATTGCATTTTCCAGTATTGCATAGAACATTTCTTTGGCATCATCTTCGCTTTCTTCAGTTGGTGCATGAACGTTGACCAGGACTATGTTACCAAATGACGCTTTTATCTTTAGGATTGCTAACCTTTCATCTATTGGTTTAAACTCCGATATTGTACCCTTAAGTTGTTTATTTATCATAAAGCCAACCCCAATTTTCCCTTTTTCTCCTCCACTATAATATATTGTACATTCCATTAAATCTGTTAAATATGTTATACCACTATGTTTCCACCCTAACTCTTGGATGGCAAGGATGCCTAGTTTACATTTTGCAGCCTCTTTTACTAAGTTCTGTAATTTTCCGGACACTCCCAAACTGCGTGCGTTCCACGTGCCAAGTATTATATCTCTACTTCCTTTCCTCTTTTGTTTTTTTTTTGTTTTCCAAAATCGTTTACGTTTTCATTGCTGTTTTCGTCATCTTTGGTGTGGCTACCGGTGCTTCTTGTTAGTTTTTTTGCCTATATGTACGGGTTAACTTACTCATCTGCTCGTGATTGTTATCTCATTATATTTAGAATTTACATCAGTTCTACATACATAAAGGCAGAATTTGCATCGATTGAGGCTTGAATACCGATGGAGCAGTTGCTAGCGCGGTACTCTAGCAGAGTACAGGTCGTAGGTTCAAATCCTACTCGAGACAAACATTTTATTTATGTATTTAATAAAATTAATAATAATTTTTAATTAAGATATTGTTTTGAGCTAGCAAAAACTTTAATTTCTATTAACTAAACCTTTCAAAAATATTTTTATTTGGCTGCTGCCTTTCAGGAAAATTTTGTAAACATAATTCCGATGCCACATTCTTATCACCTTCGGATAATATAAAACACTTTAACATGCAAAATTTTTCTGAATTTGTATAATTAGGCATGTTAATAACTAAATTCCAAGATCACTTTGTTACACACTTCTAATTTTTAATTATTTGACATATAGGTATCATTTGTTTTTACTCAAATAAATCTCAGCCTCCTATGCCTACTGTGTATTCTTAGTATTAAAATAGCATAGAAGTGTTATATATTTTTAAAAAGCACAAAAAAAATGTCATAGCCAACTATGGTTTCCATATAAAAAAATACAAGTTTATGTCATATCTTTTTAAATTAAGGAGGTGTTAAAAATGTGAATGCACTAACGGATTCTACTTAAAAAAGTGTCTTAAGAATGTTTTTACAGTTTGTCGATACATTTAGAAATAAAAAAGTTATTCAAGTTTTTCAAAATCGCCATTTTGCAATTTTGGCTAATTGCGCAATAACGGTCAGCGATATCTTGATTGTGACTATTGGATCTTAATTAACGTCAAAATCGAGCACAAGGACCCCATATTACTTTTTGTCCGTCTGTAATTGTCCCATAAGAAAACGTCGAAAATGAACCACCCTGTACGTGTACGTAACAGTGCTATTTTATATAGTCCCGGTCCATAAGACCTGTATAAAAGTCAAAACTGACGGCTGTTCTCTTCAGATCCTGTTAGTATGTGTTATAACAAGTGTAAATCGCAAGGGTAGACGTTTTGTATCCTGGGCAAATTTTTTTACAGCAATTTGTAGTGGTCGTCACGTTGGGGGCCATTTAATAATGGGCCTCACATTTGGGCACCATTTTGTAATAGTCTTCTTTTTGTTCGTACTTCTGTTGAGGGCTATTTTGTGATGGTTCGCACGTTGGGGATTGTTTTGTAATGGGCCTGTATAATGTTTGGGTTCTATTTCAATCTTGTACAATTTCCAAAATCATTGAATAAAAATTTGATATTGTCTTAATGAAAATGTGAAACGGTTCAACGTCAACTAAGTGATTTTAATTTATAAAGATAAGGTTCATTAACAAAACTTTCATTGTTATCACATTTCTGTTCGTGTAAATAAACTTTAATAATTACTCAGCAAATTCCTTTCTCCTCTTATCAGGACGCTCCACCTACCTTAACAATGAGTTAAATGGTTATCGTTATCATTCATCAAAATTGATCTCAATCTGATGATATTAATTACCTGTACTTCGCAATTCATGGAACTTGCTTTCTTCAATATCTACACATGCAGTGTTTGTACAAGGTTGTAAGGTTTGTAACAGTCAATAATAGAAATGAATCAAAAGTGATAATATATAATTAAGTCAAATTTTAAATGCAGACTGTTTTGTTTACAGCATTACATAAAAATGATTCTAATTCTGTTAGTATTCTTCTTAATATTAACATGCAAAAACAATCCTTTACAAATGATCAACGAAATACATTTTCGTTCAGCATTTGTATTCAATCATAAATTTAAGAATAAATAAAACACACCAATTTTCGTTTATTTATACTATCGAAAGGTTCTTGTATTTTCGTTGAAAAACTGATGATGTAATGCTTGCGTTCCTTTGATCGGTTAACACGTTCAGCGCCAGTTACACCTATAGGTGTAGCGTAAGGGTTCACTAACTGGCCGTATAGACCCATAAGTATACCCGTTTATTGTGAATTTCATTTAACGTGTGAAACATCGGTATTGCTGAGAATGCATTCAGTGATAGCCGACGTGTTTGTTGGAGCTTATATTTAGTAGTTGTGTGGTTGGTTACAGTTAAGAATCACCCAGTGTTCCTACAACACGGATGATGTGACACGCCGCGTGTGGTGTAGTTATCAGTTGCTCATGGAACAAGTGACGGAAAAGTAGGTACGTTCTGTTAAAACAATCCAAACAAAAGTTAAGTGGCAGTACAGTAAATTATATTGTTCCATTTATATTTCTTTAGCACTATATTAACTGAATTTTCATTATTATTACACAATTTTAGTTTGCAGCATAAATCAAGCTGCGACAATTGCTTTTCACCCGTTTGGTTGACTTTAATTCAACCTTGATCGCTTACTTAGCGCGACTGACTAACTAATACCCCTCATTATGATAGCGTCTCTAACTGC
The DNA here is from genome assembly GCA_036346205.1 of Vesta saturnalis. Classification (NCBI taxonomy): domain Eukaryota; kingdom Metazoa; phylum Arthropoda; class Insecta; order Coleoptera; family Lampyridae; genus Vesta; species Vesta saturnalis. The sequence goes on from JARFJB010001976.1 coordinate 11,188,576, forward strand.
TTCCTTTTATAAAACAGTCATGTCCGAAAATTGCCGCTTATATTTAAAAACTTTCCAATTTACTATGCAAATACTCATCGAAACAAGCTCAAGTTTTTTATCTTAATATTAATTACATTTATACACAAATAACCAATAACCATCTAATTTAATATAACAGCGTGAAATTCGTATTTCTAATGCCTCCACTACAAAATTGAATTTCTGGTTTTCAAGTACACTCCTTTTACTGATTTCTGACCGTCAGTCCTATAGAAAATTTATTTTCTATAAAATTGTCTACAAAACAGGTAGAATACATTTTTCTTGCAGATGTTCTTTACGCAGGCTACCGTTAACCTGCCCTCTAGATATGACAAACAAAATAGTTTATAGAAGAAACTTAATATTTTAAGTAACATAGAAATATTGGGTTTTTTTTGTTTTCCAGGATCGCCACCTGAAGCCTTTTCTGATAGCCGAGGCTCTGTATTTTACATTTATTTAGTTTCAATATTTCAGGGAATGAGATACATTTAAAGCAGTCATAACACACTACACGTGTATATTTTACTGTATAAATATTTTTTATGAAATATTCATGTAGTATATAGTAATGTTATACTATTATTGCATTTGACAGTGTTTATTCAGCTATGAACAATTTTCAGTCCCTCCTCAGTCCCCTTCGTCAATCTGCTTTGCCTGTCGCATGCGATGAGGAAGTTTATCATATTGCAGCAGAAATCCAAATAACTTCAAACGAGTTTCCAGATATTGTTCTGATGATACGGTATTTCCACATGACTAAAGTACTCTTGGCGTGAATTGACAAATACTTATCGGGAAGTGGATTAGAAAACATCCTTATTGAAAGCTCAGTTTTTGGGCCCAAAGTGGTTGACAACATACTGAAGGAAGTAACTACATTCGTTCTGTAAAAAGAGTTTTCATGTTTGTAGAAGATTGAAGTGGATAACTTTTTTGAAATATGTAAGGCCTAATGCAAATATTGAAATAGCTACAGACACTTTGAATTGCAATTTATGAGAAAAATGTTGAGAAAGCCAAGTACCTTTTACAAGAGATGAAGAAGAATTGTGCAACATTGCTCAAGAAATGAATTATTTCTCCTAGTCAAGCGTAGAGCGCTCAGAAACATGCCAGTATTTGAAAGAATTCTTATCTCTTGTACTTCTATTGAAAAATTTCATCCGAGCACACAGCAACTCCACTGTTCAACAGCCCCTTCCAGTGTTCCAGGTTTTTTTATATAATCAATTACCTGAGATGGACTTCTTTGCATTTAGAACAAATGCGAATTCTTGAAACTCGACATCCTCAAGTATTTGACATTTCATGAACGGCTCATTTGTATTCCGAAGAACTGAATCTAAATTCAATGCAGTTGGTTTAGACATGGCACTTGAGCAGACAATAAACAGGTCACAAAAATCACAAGTAGGGATTATTGGACAAACTAAAAGAAAAGAATATATTGTTGAGTCTCAACTCATCTACCGTGACATCCTTGAAATACGAAATGCTTTTCGTGCATTAATCAATGTCGCAGTAGTTGACCATGATCTCCAGGTGCATCATGAATTAGAGAGGAAACATATGAAAAAACTTGAAGCAAGCATCAACAGGATATGCTCATGCATTGAGGTAAGAGAAAACCCTTATGACACAAACGGTGAGGTTAAATTTCAAAACCTTGCAACACATGCGCTCGTTTCACTAGAAAATGCAGAAATGTTGCTTGCGTTTGCTGAAAAGGAATCAATTTTATCTTTCATTCACACATGAGAGATTTGTGTCAAAATCAAAGCCGCTTTTTGCAACTATTCACAAAGCGAAGTAGCCCTCTGTTAGAACAGATAATTCTCAGTGTACCAAAAATGTAAATAAAAAAAATCAATGCAGCAAAGAACTCGCTAATGCACAGAGACTAGTCGATATCGCCAAGCAGAGAGGCATGCACATGAGCGAGATTCTGAAATAAAACGGTTTAGCAACTTCAGCACTTCTGAACTCTAAAGGTGCAATTATAAAACCACAGAAAAGTGACTTGATGACTGCTTTACTAAGGAAGCTGCATAATGATGGCGATGATTGCAATTATACTTTTGACAAAGATTTAGCAACACGTTTGATAGTAGACGTGATGAGCCAAACTTGTAGAATTCCTGTGAAGGAATTCAATACATTTGGTGATGTTTTTGCTGCTTTCATGAAAAACATTCGATCAATACATAAAGAAAAAATCCGAATGGATTACGTCTTCGATGGTTACTTGAAAACCTCAATCAAGAATGCAGAAGGAGAATGAAGCACAACGACTACGCCATTATTTATGACCAACATTTCTATTTCCACTCGTCTCCCAGTTCAAATGGGCAGGCTTTGACATCTGCAGAAAATAAAATTATGGTACAGAAGGCTCTTAGATCTTACATACAAGATCATTCAGTATCTCAGCAGGGAACATCTTAAGTAGTGAAATGTGTGACAATGAAGCACCATTTGCTGTTTTATCTATCACATCTGGTAAATGCACTGAACTTATTGATGAATACTTAATGAAATTAATTGAGGAGGCAGATTTGAGAATTATTCTACACATAATTCATGCACTCAAAGAAGGCTACTAGCGAGTTATTTCATCGAATGACACAGAGGTGCCTGTGTCTCCTACATTTCATAAAACTCTTTCAAGAAAATGGTCTTCAAGCACTGATTTCGCAATTAAGTAGAATTCATTTACTTTGATTGTTTCTCAAGCACTTGACTACTCTCCGATTCTCCGATTCGAACTTGGTGTCTTACACCCACTAGCCTGATACCTTTACCGTTGAGCCACTAAGTAATACAATATAACTTTCTTAGCACTTATATATATATATATATATATATATATATATATATATATATACATATGAAATCATTATATGATATGCTTGTAATTAAGTATGTATGCATAATCCAGTTTATACCATAGGGATCTTCTATTCTGAAACAAAGTAAGAAGTTTATGCTTAACTAGAATTATTTGTGTAAATATTGTATGGACCATGGGGTAGAGGTAAGAAGTGTGCATTTTTTAAAATATTGGAAGTTATACAGGGTGTGCCAGAAAAGCAGGACGTGAAAAGTATGATTTTTTAAATAGAACACCCGTATTTGATTTTAGTTTTTAATTCTACGTGTCCATACAAACATATTTTGTCATACAAAAGATTGGCTGAAAGTTTTAGTTCTTGAGATATTCGCGTTTAAAGATTATTATGGTCATTTTCGTGGGGTTGATGAATGGGCAATTGATCCGTTATTTCACAATAAAAAAATTGATATTTCGTGTGAAAAATGAGTGATATTATACTAACGTTTAGACCGAGTAGTATTTCTAATTTTCTCAACAGGGTGTTTGTTATAACCATTCAAATTTGAAAATTCTCAAATTAAAAAATCAGTTTTTTAATTGCACGCCCTATATATTTTTATTTCATTTTATTCGGGATTAAAAATCTATCATTTTTGTCAAATATATCCTACATCTATCTTTGATAGTTTTCGAGGAATTTCGATTTTTTCACACTAGCTACTTTATTTTCGATAACATTGCATTGCATGGATCTTGGTAGCCATGGAAAATAATAATTGCGTTACTAAGATACAAAGGTTTCCTACTTGTCAAAATAAACACATATTAAATTTGTCGTTTTCGCATTTAACTTGTTATCAATTCTTGTATCAATTATGGATTATTCGACAAATGAATTAATTGATATGATATACGTGTTGGGCGAGGCTGAAAAAAACCCTTTATTGGCACAACGAATCTACAAAATGAAATATCCTGAACATCGAATACCTACTACTGCTGGCTTGGAAAATTTGACGGATAGATTTGATTCTAGCGGTAGTGTTAAATACTTCAAACGTAAAGTTGTTAATAAAAGGGCAGCTAATGAAGAAAAAGAACCCAAGTGAGTTCTAGAACATTAGCGACGATATGTGATACCTCCAAATCAAACGTGAATCGAACAACGCTGAAGTATAAGTACCATCCCTATCACATTGAGCTTCATCAAGAATTGCGAGAAGAGGATTTTGCAAGACGAATTGAATTCTGCAATATCATTAATCAACGGCTGCAATTAAATAACAACTTTTTGTGCTCCATAATGTTTTCCGATGACGTTTAAAAGTAAAAAAAGTAAAAGTGATGGGGCTGTAAATCGGCATAATATGCACTATTACGCCATTGATAATCCATTTTGGCTACGAGAAGTTCAAAACCAAAATCATTGGTCACTAAATGTGTGATGTGGTATACTTAATGACCAAATTATCGGTCTCTATTTTTTTGATGATCCATTAACAGGCCGCAGCTATTTGCATTTCTTACGTGAAGAATTGCCTGTGTTAGTTGAGGATATCAATTTAGAAGGACGACTAAATATGTGGTTGCAACAGGATGGTGCACCTCCACATTTTATCGGGACGTAAGGAATTCTTGAACCAGCAATACCCGGAGAAATGGATAGGACGTAATGGCTTTATATTATGGCCACCCAGGTCATGCGATTTAGCTCCACTGGATTTTTTCCTATGGGGATACATAAAAGATCGGGTGTATATTATTAAACCTACAACAAGGGAGGACAAGAAAAATAGAATTCGCGAACCTTGTCGCACAGTGACCCCTCTTATGTTATCCGAAGTGAGACAGAACATGAGAAAAAGGCTCAATATGTGTATTCAGCAAGAAGGCCGTCTATTTGAGCATTTACTAAGACGCAATGTTGAATAATTATTGAATTACTGTTTCTCATTAATAAAAACTGTTAATATTCTCGCTTAGGTGGTTTGTTTTATTTCGTCGCAATTGTTTTCCATGGCTACCACGATCCACAATAATGTTATAGTATCGTATGTAACGTAGCTAGTGAGAAAAATCGAAATTCCTCGAAAACTATCAAAGATAGATATAGGATATATTTGACAAGAATGATAGATTTTTTAATCCCGAATAAAATGAAATAAAAATATATAGGGTGTGCAATTCAAAAATGTGATTTTTTAATTTGAGAATTTTCAAATTTGAATGGTTATAACAAACACCCTGTTGAGAAAATTAGAAATACTACTCGGTCTAAACGTTAGTATAATATCACTCATTTTCACACGAAATATCAATTTTTTATTGTGAAATAACGGAACAATTGCCCATTCATCAACCCCACGAAAATGACCATAATAATCTTTAAACGCGAATATCTCAAGAACTAAAACTTTCAGCCAATCTTTTGTATGACAAAATATGTTTGTATGGACACGTATGAATTAAAACTAAAATCAAATACGGGTGTTCTATTTAAAAAATCATACTTTTCACGTCCTGCTTTTCTGGCACACCCTGTATAACTTCCAATATTTTAAAAAATGCACACTTCTTACCTCTACCCCATGGTCCATACAATATTTACACAAATAATTCTAGTTAAGCATAAACTTACTTTACTCTATCGTTGGGACACCCTGTACAATTACAAAGGTTATCTATGGAACTCGCATGCGCGTAACTTGCAAAATAGCTACTTATAATGATCAATATCTATACAACATTAATATCACACATATTTTGAGTCATTAGTTATTTATACTTGAATTTATTTTGGAAGGAATTAAAGTAAAAGAATATAGATTTAACTAGCATGCTATTGAACCCTAACCCCAGTACGAATACCGGCGATAAAGCTAGTCGATGCAAGTATAATTATGAGATAATGGCGCCCAACAATTTCAACATACAACGATACTAATGCAGGAATCTCATTACGAATTTATATTACAAGTAAATTTCAATTATTATAATCAAATAATCATTACACCACAAACAAATTTATGCGCAGCAACATGGGGCACAATTAATTTGATCTAAAATTTATATTTATCGTAATATATATATATATATATATATATATATATATATATATATATATATATATATATATATATATATATATATATATATATATATATATATATATATATATATATATATATATATATATATATATATATATATATATATATATATATATATATATATATAAGTAGTGGCGCGAATAGTTTTGATTAAAAGTAATGGCGGATACAGTTATGTTAAAATCTGAAATTACGAAGCTATAGGTTTTGGATAACGCTGAGTTCAAATATAATATTGTCCTGAACGTGGCTCTTCCGGTTATACCGAAAATAGACGTCAACTTTGTTATTTTAAATGGAGCCTAATATTTTTAATTTTATTTTCGAATTCTACATGAAATTCTAAATAAAATTTGTGCACAATGTCCTATACCAAAAATGAAGTATTTTCGAGATATTTCGATTTTTATAAAATTTTGAAAAAATCTTAGTCCACATTGAATAACGATATGTCCATTAATAACAAAGCTAGTGACGTGAAATTGTAACCAAATAAACAACAAGCGCTTACCCGTTAACTTTATATATCCAGCTCATTGATATTTCATACAGGGTGTTTTAAACATAGCCGCCAACATGCACAATTTAAATCATTTATAAGTTGCTTACTTTAAATAGAACACCCTGTATTTTATTACATTTTTCGCTGTATTTTTTTAAGCCATTTCGTTTCCCTATACCTAAATCCAACCACTTTTGAAATATTTCATTATCTTAGTTAAAACGTAACAACACTTAGTTATTTCAACATTAGTAAAGAGTAGGCCATGATTTCCATTATTTAAAGTGATATTTTGTTATTTTTTCATAAGTTATTAATTCTGAAAAGTAACCAATAGCCCGAAAGAATTATTAATTGTGGATATCATTAAAAACGTTGACTAGGTATTTTGTATTAATTTAATTAGATAACTTACAAACAAAAATAACTAAATGTAATATTAAACAAATCAAGTTTTATAATAAGTGTTCAAAAATATCACCATCTACTTCTAAACATTTATGAATCCTTTTCATTAAGTTATGTTTTGTAATTTTGGAAATATGATCAGGTGTTAAAGAATTAAAGCAAGATATTGCCACATTTTAGAAAAAGACATACGACCGGCGTTACACACTTTAAGAAATGGAGATGTGGCTTCAGCTTGGTATCAGCAAGATGGAGCACCTCCGCATAACTTTGGGCCTGTTGCTCAGAATCTTTATGACATGTTTGATAATAGATGGATTGCCAATCAGGGTCCGTTTCGTTGGCCAGCTCGCTCTCCTGATTTGGCTCCTCTAGATTTTGGTATTTGGGATTACATTAAAAATCAGGTATTTTCCAAACCTGTTACGACAAAGAAAGATATGATGCAAAGAATCTTACTTGCTTTTAATTCTCTAGCACCCGACCATATTTCCAGAATTACAAGACATAACTTAATGAAAAGAATTCATAAATGTTTAGAAGTAGATGGTACTAATTTTGAACACTTATTATAAAACTTTATTTGTTTAATATTACATTTAGTTATTTTTGTCTGTGAGTTATATAATTAAATTAATACAAAATACCTAGTCAACGGTTTTAATGATATCCACAATTAATAATCCTTTCAGGCTATTGGTTACCTTTCAGAATTAATAACTTATGAAAAAGTAACAAAATATCACCTTAAATAATGGAAATCACCCTTTACTAATGTTGAAATAATTAAGTGTTGCTATGAGTAGTAAGGGGACACCTTGGCCGCCATCTTGGATTTTGACGTCACAAGCCCGCCCACGTGGGAGACCGGTTTTTCCACCCTTATTTTTACCCGCTTACGTGGGGGACCGGATTTTCAACCCTTATTTTTTACACACTCACGTGTGAGACCGGATTTTCCACCCTTATTTTTACACGCTTACGTGTAGGACGCATTTTTTCATCCCTATTTTTGCACATCCACGTGTGAGACCGCATTTTCAACCCTAATTTCTGCACATCCTCGTGTGAGACCGGATTTTTCATCCCTATTTTTATCCCTAATTATTTTTATACGCGTACGAGTGAGACAGGATTTTCCACCCTTATTTTTACACATCCACGCGTGATACCGTGTTTTCAACCCTAATTATTTTTACTCGCTTACGTGTAGGACATCTATTTTCACCCCTATTTTTGCACATCCACGTGTGAGACCGTGTTTTCAACCCTAATTATTTTTACCCGCTTACATGAAGGACCGTATTACCCTTATCTTTATTATTTCTTTTGGGGAGTCTTATGGCTGTATTAAGGACCTTTTGACAGCTAGGGCTTTTGCTAACGCGAGGACAGGGGTGGGAGCTGGTCTTGGTTTAGAACTGTATTTAGGGGTGGGGCTGTATGTAGAGCTAGGGCTGGAACTTAGGGCTGGTCATGGTTTAGAACTGAATTTAGGACTGGATCTTAGGGTTGGTCTAAGGATAAGTCTTAGAGTTTGGTCTTGGTGGTGGTGCTAGGTCTTAGGGTTATTTCTGATGGTATTAAGGTCCTTTTGGTTGTAACCCTGGATGTTGCACCGTACAATGTTAGAAATTGTATAAAGATTATTATTGGAGAAAACGTTTCTAATAATGATGTAAAATAGCAGTTGTATTAGGATTAATCATACTTGGGGAAATTTGAATGACAGTAAAATTTAATTATAGAACACTTATTTTTTATTGTAAATTGCGTACTTATCCTCAGTGAACTATAAAAAAAAAATTACTGGCATTCCTAATGAAACAAAAACATTTTTATTAAGTTAATCACATTAACAGTTTGTGTTTTCTAAAACGCATATTAAAAACATAGTTTACCTGCATTGAAATAATATCTATCCGTCCGCTAAGAATGTTGTACGCCTTAATATTTTTTAAAGAAACTTAATGCTTAGATGTTAACTGTAATTAAAAAATCTGTAAATAAATAAAAGGGTTAACACCACACTTACCAGCTCTGTAACGTTTTAAGGCACTGAGTGATAGTCACTGCTTTTGTTATGTTGTCAACTAAACTTTCTAGATTTGTGATAACCACCTATAATTAGAATGTAAAATATACAAACAACCTCATTGTCTTTATTACACTTACAGCAACATGCATTTACCTTTCTCTTAAAATAAATCGGTTTGAAAAAAATATTCGTATACGGACACACAAATTGTTTTTTATAAAACCATATTAAGAATTTGGAATGTTTAAAATATGTAGTAAGAAATTACTGCTCACGTTTACTAATTACCGTGTAATTATATAATTCTATTTAATTTAATAGTCTAAAACCAAAATAAATGATTAATATAATTTCTAAAAATATTATTAGAGTTGATACGCCGTTTTATTTCAAGTAATTGATTTTCAATATATATAAAATGTGTAAGTGGACCTGTATTATTGTTACTTCTACTTACATAAAATCAACTTATACACGAATTAATAACGACCTCCACTAACTAGATTATAACACAATCGCTATGTAGCGTATTTTTTTATTTACACTCGTACTTCCATAAACTATTAATGCTCCATTTTAATAGGGTGATCAACTATCTGAAAAGGTTTACTGTTAAAGTATACGATGAAGATCGTTTGAAGCAAACCTTGTATTATTCTTATATACGAATGATATTTCAAAAAGTACTAGTATAATTAACATGAAGGTTTATAAATCTACATCCAGACAAGGAAACAGTTTTAAACACAAAGAATTTATCTGTAAGCAGACAATACTATTACATAAGACGTTTTACAAAAACGTGGTTATTCCACATTGAGTGGCGTGGTAGAGTGACGTAATCTATTTTATTTTGAAATTTCATAGAGAGCATCACCATCATCGAAATTTTGAGATACTACCATCTCATCGTCTTCACCTTGAACGATTATATTGTAACCTATAAAGCAAACTAATAACCCTAATAGTTTATCAGACATTATTACATGGACACGAGGTTAGCTCTAAATTAAATGGTTTCAACGCTGCTCTGGGAATGCTGTACACTTAAAACCTTTAAGTCTGCTCGCCGAAGTTGTACCGTATTCACTTTCTTCAATTTTATCTGCACTCTGTTTCGAAGCTGTAATACGTTTTCTAATACATAAACAGAATCTTCAATACTGTGATACGTGTAGCAAAAAACACATTAGCTAGTTAGTTTCACCTCTATATTACTTTACATGCAAGCCTGATCTTATCATAAATAAATACATCTGTCAAAAAGCTGATTAAACATAACTCACGGCCAGATATGCAAGCAACGCTTCCAATTATAGCTCTTAGTCAACACAATAGGGCCTACAACTACATACAATCGACTAACACTGCTTTAGCACGAGGATCAAACGAAAAACACGCACGCACGCACGACACACACAAGCTCCGTACGCTCTCACGTACGCTCGTACGTACGCTCGCACGCCCGCACGCTCGCACGTACGCACGAACGTACGCACGCTCGCACGTACGCAAGCTCTCACGCACGCACGTGCGAACGCTCGTACGCCCGCACGCTCGCACGTACGCACGAACGTACACGCTCGCACGTACGCAAGCTCACACGTACGAGCGTTCGCACGCCACGTACGCTCGTACGCACACGTATGCGCGCGCACACACACATACACACACACACACACACACACACACACACACACACATACACACACACACACACACACACACACACACACACACACACACACGAGCGAAAACACGCTAAAGCGAAAAACTTGTAAACTTGCAAACATGAATCAAGACGGTGGAGCACCGCTAGGAAAAAAACAGGTTTATTAACAAAACCGAAGGAAAGCTTAACGTTTTGAAAATATATTATTATTATTATTATTATAAACAACAATACATCATTATTATTTAATAACATGATTAATCGGTTTCTTATTCTTCTTGAACCGTGAGTCGTCCTCATTATCATCATCATGATTTGGAGATTTGCCCTTCCCCCCTACCTCATCGCTCTTCTTTCTCTTCTGTGAATCATCATCCTGGATGTGAGATACATCCAGCTCAACCACGTCATCGCTTTCATCATTATCTTGAACGGTTATGTTGTAATAGTTTATTAACAAGTCAGTAAAATCTCTAATGTCCGCTGATGTTGGCTCATAAACAGGAGAATACATTATAGTAATGCTCACTCGATGACAGTTACACTTTAAAGAGCGAAACACACGAGAAACGAGAACGCAGCTAGCTTTGGGTCTTGTGCGCAAGCGTACTCGTCAATGTTAGGGTAGAATCGGACATCTTCGGGGATGTCTGAAGTATTGACCTAACCACACTCTAACATAGCCCCTGGGGGCATGTTTTATAAATCTAAACGCCTCTTTTATGGTCGAGGTATTTTATCCTAAGAAGCCAGAACGCAGCTAGCCTTTGGTCTTGTGCGCAAGTGTGCTCGTCAACGTTCGGGTAGAATCGGACATCTTCGGGGATGTCTGAAGTATTGACCTAACCACACTCTAACATAGCCCTGGGGCATGTTTTATAAATCTAAACGCCTCTTTTATGGTCGGTATTTTATCCTAAGAAGCCAGAACGCAGCTAGCCTTTGGTCTTGTGCGCAAGTGTGCTCGTCAACGTTCGGGTAGAATCGGACATCTTCGGGGATGTCTGAAGTATTGACCTAACCACACTCTAACATAGCCCTGGGATATGTTTTATAAATCTAAACCCTCTTTTATGGTCGAGGTATTTTTCCTAAGCTTAAAGTCTTTGTAATTAATTATTATTATAAATCGAACTATTTTGATCGAACAACTAATTATTTTATTAAATCTTTATGTGCTTAGTTACTAAATAAAAGATTGTTTGCGATGATAACGTTTGTAAATCGTCTAAATTTGAGATTAAGTATCAATGTCGATAATTAATAATTTCTATGCTATTTTATAGTTTTTAAATGTATTATTTAATTAATCCTTGTTTAGTAAAATTTAACTATGTATGTTTTTGAACGTAACGTTAAATAATATTGTGTTTGAAAAGTTATAACAGATATAATTAAGAAATGTATCGGTATACAAATTAGTGACATGTTAGCATTTACTGTTTAAAATTTAAATAAGTTTAAATAATGATAAATATGTTTATATTGTTTTAATATAATATTTCAAAAATGGATGGTTTAATGATGTTGATATTTATGTATTATTAATGTTATTGTTTTAATAGTGTTGTTGTTTCCAATGTGTTTTAAATTAAATTAGTTGTTAGTTGTTAATAACTGTTTACGAGCTTCTTCATTACGTTAGTTTACTAAGCGTGGTACGTTTCTAGTGGTGTAGTGGAGGTGCGTAGAGTAGTGTGTAGTGCGACTTGTGTGTGGTGGTGGTGCGTGCGTTATTGATCCGTCTGGTGTTATATATGTGATAAAAATACGTTTTACTGGTTTTTAATCAGCTAAAGATTTTTTATGATAATTTTTAATATTTAATTTGTTTTGACATATTATAAATATATAATGAATAATTTTTTAATGTATTAATTCTTATAAATTTAAATTAAATTTTAATACGGTTTTTAAGATGTTTAATCAGTCGTTTCTACACGTTACGTATGAAGTTCGTTTATGTATTAGAAAACGTATTACTTCGAAACAGAGTGCAGATAAAAATTGAAGAAAGTGAATACGGTACAACTTCGGAGCAGACTTAAAGGTTTTAAGTGTACAGCATTCCCAGAGCAGCGTTGAAACCATTTAATTTAGAGCTAACCTCGTGTCCATGTAATAATGTCTGATAAACTATTAGGTTTATTAGTTTGCTTTATAGGTTACAATATAATCGTTCAAGGTGAAGACGATGAGATGGTAGTATCTCAAAATTTCGATGATGGTGATGCTCTATGAAATTTCAAAATAAAATAGATTACGTCACTCTACCACGCCACTCAATGTGGAATAACCACGTTTTTGTAAAACGTCTTATGTAATAGTATTGTCTGCACAGATAAATTCTTTGTGTTTAAAACTGTTTCCTTGTCTGGATGTAGATTTATAAACCTTCATGTTAATTATACTAGTACTTTTGAAATATCATTCGTATATAAGAATAATACAAGGTTTGCTTCAAACGATCTTCATCGTATACTTTAACAGTAAACCTTTTCAGATAGTTGATCACCCTATTAAAATGGAGCATTAATAGTTTATGGAAGTACAGTGTAAATAAAAATACGCTACATAGCGATTGTGTTATAATCTAGTTAGTGGAGGTCGTTATTAATTCGTGTATAAGTTGATTTTATGTAAGTAGAAGTAACAATAATACAGGTCCACTTACACATTTTATATATATTGAAAATCAATTACTTGAAATAAAACGGCGTATCAACTCTAATAATATTTTTAGAAATTATATTAATCATTTATTTTGGTTTTAGACTATTAAATTAAATAGAATTATATAATTACACGGTAATTAGTAAACGTGAGCAGTAATTTCTTACATATTTTAAACATTCCAAATTTTAATATGGTTTTATAAAACAATTTGTGTGTCCGTATACGAATATTTTTTCAAACCGATTTATTTTAAGAGAAAGGTAAATGCATGTTGCTGTAAGTGTAATAAAGACAATGAGGTTGTTTGTATATTTTACATTCTAATTATAGGTGGTTTTACACAATCTAGAAAGTTTAGTTGACAAATAACACAAAAGCAGTGACTATCACTCAGTGCCTTAAAACGTTACAGAGCTGGTAAGTGTGGTGTTAACCCTTTTTTTATTTACAGATTTTTAATTACAGTTAACATCTAAGCATTAAGTTTCTTTAAAAATATTAAGGCGTACAACATTCTTAGCGGACGGATAGATATTATTTCAATGCAGGTAAACTATGTTTTTAATATGCGTTTTAGAAAACACAAACTGTTAATGTGATTAACTTAATAAAAATGTTTTGTTTCATTAGGAATGCCAGTAATTTTTTTATAGTTCACTGAGGATAAGTACGCAATTTACAATAAAAATAAGTGTTCTATAATTAAATTTTACTGTCATTCAAATTTCCCAAGTATGATTAATCCTAATACAACTGCTATTTTACATCATTATTAGAAACGTTTTCTCCAATAAGTAATCTTTATACAATTTCTAACATTGTAGGTGTGCAACATCCAGTTACAACCAAAGGACCTTAATACCATAGTAAATAACTAAGACTAGCACCCAAGACCAAACTTAAGACTTATCTTAGACCAACTAAGATCCAGTCCTAAATTCAGTTCTAAACCATGACCAGCTAAGTTCCAGCCCTATCTACATACAGACCCCTAAATACAGTTCTAAACAATACCAGCTCACCGTCTGCTAGCAAAAGCCCTAGCTGTCAAAAGGTCCTTAATACAGCCATAAGACTCAAAAGAAATAATAAAGATAAGGGTAATACGGTCCTTCATGTAAGCGGTAAAAATAATTAGTTGAAAACAGGTCTCACACGTGGATGTGCAAAAATAGGGTGAAAATAGATGTCCTACACGTAAGCGAGTAAAAATAATTAGGGTTGAAAACCGGTATCACGCGTGGATGTTAAAATAAGGGTGGAAAATCCTGTCTCACTGTACCGTATAAAAATAATTAGGGATAAAATAGGATGAAAATCCGGTCTCACACGAGGATGTGCAGAAATTAGGGTTGAAAATGCGGTCTCACACGTGGATGTGCAAAATAGGGATGAAAAATCGTCTACACGTAAGCGTGTAAAAATAAGGTGGAAAATCCGGTCTCACACGTGATGTGTAAAAATAAGGGTTGAAAATGGTCCCCAGTAAGCGGTAAAATAAGTGGAAAACCGGTCTCCACGTGGCGGGCTTGTGACGTCAAAATCCAAGATGGCGGCAAGGTGTCTTACTACTGCTATGTTTTAACTAAGATAATGAAATATCTCAAAAGTGGTTGGATTTAGGTATAGGGGATACTGATACCAAACGAATTGGCTTAAAAAATACAGCGTAAAATGTAATAAAATACAGGGTGTTCTATTTAAAGTAAGCAACTTATAAATGATTTAAATTGTGCATGTTAGGGTCTAAGTTTGAAACACCCTGTATGAAATGTCAACGAGATATCGTTATTTAATGTGGACTAGGATTTTTTCAAAATTTTTCAAAAAATCGAAATATCTCGAAAATACTTCATTTTTGGTATAGAACATTGTGCACAAATTTTATCTATAATTTCATGTAAAATTCGAAAATAAAATATAAATTTTATGTTCCATTTAAAATAACAAAGTTGACGTCTACTTCCGGTATAACCGGAAGTGGCACATTCTGTACAATATTATATTTGAACTCAGCGTCATCCAAAACCTACAGCTTCGTAATTTCAGATTTTTAACTCTCTGTAAAAAATGTATTTATAATCCTATGTTAACGCTTTTTTTTTAATGATAAACCATCGAAAACTCCACTTTATGACAAAAATTTAGAGATAAATTTCAATTTTCAAGGCTTTCTATGATTTATTTTCAATGTCGAAAATGGACAAATTCGATTAGCGATTTTTTAATTGAAATTATAACTACACCACTGGATTCTGTAACCTCTCATATGGGTAAATCCCAAATTTCATGGAAAAATATTGAAAAATGACAGATTTGTGACAAAATTAATGTAGGCTCATAGCAACTTTTACTTAATTTACATTTCTATTGAGTAATGGCAGATAATAATAGAGGGCCATGGAAAACAGATTTTATAGTAAAACGTCAAATTATTAGAACTATTCACTTAATTTATCTTTCTTTTGTTTATTTTTTATGGGCTACTTCAATTTTTAGAAAAAATCAAGCAAAAGTTACTATGAGCCTTCATTAATTTTGTCACAAATCTGTAACTTTTTAATATTTTTTTATGAAACTTGGGATTTACTCATATGAGAGGTTACTGAATCTAGTGGTGTAGTTAAAATTTCAATAAAAAAATAGCTAATCAAATTTATCCATTTTCGACATTGAAAATAAATCATAGAAAGCCTTAAAAATCTCTAAATTTTTGTCACAAAGTGGAGTCTTTGATGGTGTATCTTTTAAAAAAAGTCTCGTCAAAATCAGGTAATAGACACATTTTTTACAGGGGTGTTTCCATTCAAAACGTGTCGCACAACTGCCTACATTAATTTTGTCATAGGTCTGTCATTTTTAAATTTTTTTTTCATGGAACTTGGGATTTACCCATATGAGAGGTTACTGAATCCAGTGGTGTAGTTAAAATTTCAATAAAAAAATCGCTAATCAAATTTGTCCATTTTCGACATTGAAAATAAATCATAGAAAGCCTTGAAAATTGAAATTTATCTCTAAATTTTTGTCATAAAGTGGAGTTTTCGATGGTTTATCATTTAAAAAAAAAAGCGTTAACATAGGATTATAAATACATTTTTACAGAGGTTTCCATTTGAAATGGGTCACACTGTATATATATATATATATATATATATATATATATATATATATATATATAGTGTGTGTGTGTGTGTGTGTATATATATTATATCAGTATATATAGGGTGTTCCATTAAAAAATACAAGCTTAATGTGGTGCTCGAAAACGGGTCTTCCTGTATATATAAAAATATTTTTACAAAATCTGTTGTAATGTTTTTTAAATTAACAGTATACGCGTAATGTTCCACCCAAATCGCTGGGATACCCAGTAT
The DNA here is from genome assembly GCA_036346205.1 of Vesta saturnalis. Taxonomy (NCBI): domain Eukaryota; kingdom Metazoa; phylum Arthropoda; class Insecta; order Coleoptera; family Lampyridae; genus Vesta; species Vesta saturnalis. Next base: position 11,205,222 of record JARFJB010001976.1, read on the forward strand.
ATATATATATATATATATATATATATATATATATATATATATATATATATATATATATATATATATATATAATACACATGTATGCAGGGTGACTCATGACTTTTCTCCAGGTCTCTTATGCCTGGACGGTACGAGATAGCTTAAATTTTTGATGACATATGTAAACTGATAAAGACTATTCTTTTAAATTATTTTTAATTATACAGGGTGTTTCAAAAAATTGTGATATATCAAAGTTAGGTTTTCTTAAATACAACGCCCTGTATTTTATGTCATTTTTAGATTATACGTTAAAAATTCAGTCAACTTTATTTAACGTTCGTAACCTATCGCTTACCAATTTTGAGAAAATTGTGATTTTAAAGAAAATATTCAATTTAAGCAAGAACTAAAAAGATGGAAACCTCTTACTTTGAGTAACATAAATTTATATTGATTTATTTTGACCTTTAAGGCTTCTATTTGCACTGGTTAGGATTTCACATATTTAGTACAAAGTGTTTAGGAAAAGAATCCTTATTGTGTATTTTTCAAACATCAAAAACCTACTTAACTTAAACCACCCTGTATAATTTTGATTTATGTGAAATAAATTCATTTTCTATCAAAAAATATGAGTAATGCATGTCTCTAAAATTAACGATTAAAAATGTATTAAGATTTTTGTCTAAAATTTCTATGGAAATTTTTTTGTTTCCATTCTAACAGGTAATGGTTTTAAAAATAAGATATTGTTTGATTCATCTACTCTCTCAAAGTATTTACTTTATTTTCAATAGCGCTATCATTGTTTAAGACTAAAAAAATGAAACAGTATTCTCAAGAAGAAAAAGTGGATATGACGTTTATCTTTGGTGAATGTTTTAGATAAACTGGAATTAGTCAATCAAGTGTTTGGAGAATTTTGAAAAAATATAGGTACCATCCTTAGCACATACAATTTCATCAGAATTTATGTGGACGAGAGTTTCAACGGAGGCGGGATTTCTGTGTATGGAGTCTTCAAAAAGTTGGGGAAGAAGATGCTTCTTTAAATTTGTCTTATTTACCGACGAATTAACTTTCCACAACAACGGCTTTGTAAACCGACATAACGTTCAGTACTATGATACTAAAACCGTCATCTATCGCTACTGTTGACCTCACTATTTGCTGGAATTGTAGGAAACCATTGGATTGGTACATATTTTATGATGGAAACTTGAAGGTGTCAAAATCTTTATCGGTTTTTAAAACAAGATTTTGAGTCTTCTAGGTGAGTTTCTTTAGATATTAGAAACTAAATGTCGTTACAGCTAGATGGTACCCCTCCACATTTTAATTGGAATGTAAGAATTATTTGGATAGATAAATTGCCAATAAATGGATTGGAAGGGGAGGTCGACATGAATTTCCACCTATATCTCCTTTCCTTAATTAACCAGCATGGATTTCCTTTTTTGGGGTTACATTAAAATTTATGTATACCACATACCACTGCTATGACATGAAGATTAAAGGATCTGTTTGAGACTGTAACACCAGACATCCTTAGAAACGTTAGGAGATCCTTTGAAAAATGAGTGCGTTTCATATCGAAAAAATGGCCATCACATTGAGAAGCTATTGATAGAATGAGTTTTTTCATAAACGATTTACAGTCTTGGTTATTAGGTTTTATGTTTAAAAGTATTAATGATCCCATACTTTTATCAACTACACCATATATAAACATTATCTACTAGAATGAAAAAAAATTCTAAATTTTAGAGAAAATAACTTTTCAATCGTTAATGTTTACAACATGTATTACTAAAAGTTTTGTTTGAAAATGGAATAGTTATTCTTACATACAATTTCTCAAAATTATACTGGTCCATTTAAGTTAATGGGTCTTTGATGTTTGAAAATATAAAAGAATCCTTTTCATAACGACGCACTAAATATCGAAATCCTAACGTCAAATAGAACTCTAAAATGTCAGCATTAATCGATATAAGTATGTGTTACTCAATGTAACACGTTTCGTGTTTCTAGTTCTTGATTAAATTGCTAAATCTTTTCTTAAACAATCATCAATTTAATTAAAATTGGTAAGCGATAGGTACTACAACGTTGAATACTAGTTGATTCATGTATAAAGTTTATGTTATGAACGAATAAGTTCAAAGGCAATCTGCTCAAAACCAGCATGCACTTTACCAATGCTATTCTACTTGTGAGATAAAGTGTTATTACCAACATCTAAATGAACTGTTAGACTCTGAAAAATTTGAGTGTATGTTATTGCTACATAATGCAAACTTATTAAGTGGGTATTTTAGATTTTAGTATAAAGTGCTAATCTCATCTAAATTACGTATGCTACCGTATACCATATTAATTACCGTCAAATGAGACGAATTTGGATCTAAAATAAAAATCTATTTTCCATGTAATAAATGCTTCTCATAATCTGTCGCAGCACTAAAATTCTAAACCAATCCGATAACGTATTTCTAAATCTAGTTCAGTATTTAAACGGTTTTGATGTATAGAAAGATTTGTAAGTGTTTTACCTAAGCACGCCTTTCTAATTCACGAATGCCTTAAATGGACATAACTGAGAAATTATGACGTTGTATCGATTATTTACATAATTACTGCAAATTACTGTATTAAATGATCTTGCCATCTTAAGAGATTGGTAATCATAATAACGATTTATACAAAGTAGTTAATACTGATTGGTGGTCGAATATTACGAAACTATTGTAATACCATCACCAAATTTTACTCTATTTTAGTAGCAAACCCAATGCTGTATTGCCACGCTTTAATGTTGCTATTCTGTAATAATACCATGATTTCTAATTTTATCCAATGCTAATTTATGATATGCTATCTCATGAAAACATCCGCAAAGTAGGCACATTTTCTGAATATTTCTTAAATCATTCTCTGTTAATCGGTCTTTCGGTAATCTATTTCCAAATCTGTTCTCTGAAACGGTTTCATGTAATTAGCCACCACCATCTAGATTTGTATGGTAATGAGATACAGCGTGCATCGCTTTCTTACTTTTACGGACACAATACTGGTATCGTAAATCATCATGGTGAATTATGACTTAGAGTTTCACTTGCAATTTTGGTAACTTTACCATTGACTGCTTTACTAATTTTATGCGCCAGCCATGCGTAAAGCACCGTATTGGATAATCCTGAGATTAACGAATAAAATCATGTTATAAAATTATTGTAATTACTCTAAACATTAATAGTCCTCTTCTCAATATTTTTTACTAACGTTTGCTGTTAAACCATTTTATTGTTCTGATAATTTCCATTAGTCTTGAATTTTTAGCTATTCTGTAAGTACAATGAATTTATCCATCTGCATTTCTTTTCAGATTAGATCTGATACTCATTATATCCTAATTTTTGCTTTACTTATGGCGGTACCGACTGCAAGAAGCCAGCAGTTGGTTTCATAATTGCGTCTGATGAAAATCTGTCAGACTTAATTTTTTAAATTTCTATCTGCTTTATGCTACTTTCCAAATTATCTCGTAATCTCGTAATCATTGTATCATGAAGTTTTACACTGAGCATCTGTAATTGATTAATGCCATGGTTCATTCATTCGTTTCATGCTAATCTTTTATTCATCAGCGACACCCATACTCACGACTGGTGCAAGGTTGAGGTGTGTACTGTATCCAATTTCCAGATGTTTTGCATGATGAGTATCGTTCGATAGTTTATAATAAGCACAATAGATTAAGCATTCGTTAAGAGAAAAATAACCTTCATCTTGTGTCTCTTTACTACTACTACTACTACCATCACTATTTTGACAGCTTCAACAGCACAAGTTACTGCAACTATGTAGGGTATTCATATGTAGCGGTGAACTTCTGAGTTTTGATCGTTGCAGAAATGATTTTATGGCTGCCCGCATGACTTTATTTGCTCACAATTGCACTACGACTAAACACTATGATTCTGATTAATGGGCGGGGGACACTATTAACAACAAAATGTTATGTTTGTTGTTTTCCCGGCTGCACCCAAACTACTTATGAACACATCCTTTGGATTTAGCAGCGTTTTAAACTCTTCAATTTGTTTCTTGTTTGAAATACTCATAAAAGCGCTACACATTTAACATCGCCTGTTTCCATTACTATACATTCACCGTACTTAGTATTAATTACTGCCACATTTACCACTTTATACTTTTTCGATAGCTCAAGGTCGCACTCATTTTTAAACGGTTTGCGATAGGTGCTTTGGTTTAACTCTGCTAATTCCATATTTGCTGACTAACTGATCTCAACACACAGCTCGCTGCAGTTTAGATAAGAAGAATTGTAATATGATACACACAAACTTTATTCGACCTTGACTCAACCACGATAGCATAGAGCAGCACTGCTGGATCAGAACCGGCGAACTCTCTGTCTCTCTCACACACTTACTAAGAACTGTAATAGATACACACAAGCTTTAGATTTCGACCTTGACTCAACCACACACTACTTATTAGCATAGAGCAGTGAACATTCTCTTTCTCTCTCACACACTATGCGCGTGGATCAGGATCGCCGCTATATCTTCCTCGTGGGGATTACGATCGGCCCTGATTAACGAGGGAGTTCGCACGTGCATGACGGACTAACTGATTTGACCTTCAATGCAGAATTCGTACGATGTGGATCAGAACCGGCCCTATATCACTACTTATGCTTGACCCAACAGTATTTAGCAATAAAAGGGAAGGCCAATAATTTGCATAAACGCGACAACGGAAATGTTTTAAAAGGGGTTGAAATGTTAGCAAAAACAGATACAGTTATAGTCGAACATTAAAACTATCAATAAAATAATGTCCCAATATCTGGGGAATAAGTTTCAGAATCAAGTTATTCAGTTATTGACTGATGAAATAACAAATCTCTAATAGCGGAAATAAGCGATTATCCAAAATTCATAGTAAACATCACCATTTAAATTTCCATCAAAAATATGGTATGCAGTGAGGCTGCTGCCTTTTGAAACAGCCCATACATTACTTAAAATTATGTTGATAATTTTTTTTTTTGTTTTATTTTATTGCAAATTTACAATCTACTCCGTCTACAGAGTAATACGTAAATAATGTGAGGGTGTTACTAGATGTCATGAGTTGGGCTCCATCCACTGATGGGTCTCTAGTATTCACTCGACTAGATCTTCAGGCCACTGCCTTTTGAGTCTCCGATTTGCGGGTTTATGGTTGTAGAGGTTGGCGATGAGTTGATTGGTGTGCGGTCTCGGCTATTGCCAGCTGAAATTTTGATGACATCTTTGATGAAGGGAATTCTTAGATCGTGGTGCAGTGTTTGGTTACTGATGTACCATTGAGTGTTTGCCAGAGTACGTATAGTTTTCGACTGATAGGACTGTAAAATCTTGGTATTGGAGGGTTTGCTACATCCCCAGAGTTCGATCCCGTAGGTCGATACAGGCATTAAGATGGTTTTATACAGTAAGGTTTTATTTTTGATGCTTAGTTGCGATTTACTCCCGATGAGCCAATATAGATTTTTTGTTTTCAGATTTAATTGCTGCCGTTTGGCTTTTATATGGGGATTCCATGTCAGCTTTTGGTCAAGGTGGAGTCCTAGGTATTTCACCTCAGTTTTTATGGGAATGGAGTGATTATAAATAGTAACTTGTGCGCAGGTGGAGCATTTAGTAGTGAATATGATTTGGGTGGATTTTTCACTATTTACTCCGATTCTATAGTGAACTAGCCAAGTTTATAAGAGGTTTAGGTGTAGTTGCAGCTTCTCGGATGCCCGGTTTGGATTAGTATCAGATGACATTATGGCAGTATCATCTGCAAAAGTGGCAATTAGGGTAGTGTCTGTAGTGGGAACGTCTTCGGTATACAGCAGGTACAAAAAGGGTTCAAGGACACTGCCTTGTGGAACTCCAGAGTTAAGGGAGTGGTAGGATGATAGTGAGTTGTCAACTTGAACCTGGAAGTGTCGTTCATTTAAATAGGATTTTAAGAGAAGGTATATTTGATGGGATAACTTTCTTTTTATTTTGTATGGTAGCCCTGTGTGTTATACCTTGTCGAAAGCTTGTTGTATATCTAAAAACACTGATGCACACATATTCTTCCCTTCCAGATTTTCTTTTATGTAGTTAACTATCCTATGGCATTGTTGAATGGTTGAATGCCCTTCACGGAAGCCAAATTGATGAGACGGTATTGGATCGTCTGGTTGTGTTATTTCGTTGATTCTGTATAGCAGTAATCTTTCGAATAATTTTGATAATAGTGGCAACAGACCTATCGGCCGATATGAGGTGGTTTCATGTGGAGGTTTTCCAGGTTTAGCAATCATGGTAATTTTAGCATATTTCCACTGAGTAGAGAAGCAAGAAATGGCAAGCATGCGATTAAAGATCATTGTGATGAATACTACTCCTTTTTTCGGAAGGTGTTTTAGTACTTCCCCTACTATAAGGTCGTAGTCCGGGGCTTCATACGAGCTGATTAGTTTAATTTCGCTATGTACTTCTGCTGGTGAAACGGGACTCACGGGTAGGGATAATTGGCCTGGCCCGCATAAATATTCTTCTATTTCTGCATCAGAGTTTTGGTAATTGGATGTCAGTGGTGTGAAGACTTGGGCAAGGTGTACTCCGAAGGTATGTGGTTTTTCTTCGTTTGATCTAGCCCAGCCGTGATCAAGTTTTCTTAGTGGTGGTACTAGAACAGTAGGTCTCTTGAGTTTTTTTGTAGCTTTCCAGTTAGAATAATTTACTGGAGATTGACTAGAGATGTAATGCCCGAATGCTGCATTTCTGTTTTCATGTAGAGCTTCGTGAAGACGGTGGGTTAAATTATTTAAAATGGTCTTGTCTCGATTGTTTCTGGTCGTTTGCCATTTTCCACGAGCTTTGCGTTTTTCTATGACGAGCTGCCTGATATGTAGGGGTATGTTATGTATTACTGAATCGTTTTTGTGTTTAGTCGGTGTAGCTTCCCAGGATGCCTTTTGGATTAGGTTTGTGAGGTGCTCCACGGTTTCGTCAATTTCGTTTGGAGTATGCATTTTGTGGGCTAAGCTTATATTACAGTTGATGTGATGTTGGAATTTCTCCCAATCAGTCTTAGCTGTACAGAGTTTTGGTATTGGGGTTTTATAAATAACATTTGTTCTCAAAGTAATTATTATTGCACTGTGGTCTGAAAGTAAATCTAAATTGCTTTCAATTTTGCTGTACACATCCGGAATGTCTCTGGTAACTGCGAAGTCAAGCAGGTCGGGAATTTTATTTAGATCTGACGGCCAATAGGTCGGTTCGCCGGTAGATATATAGTTTAGATTATGTTGCAGTAAGGTTTTAAAAAGTGCTCGTCCTTTGGGTGTAATCAACCTGAATCCCCAGGTAGTATGCTTGACATTCCAGTCACCTGCTATAAAGAAGCGGGGACCAATTGATAGTAGAAATTCTTGATATTCTTCAACTGACATGGTGTGTCTAGGGGACAGTAGATGGCTACGACAATTAATGACCAGGGGAATAAATTTATTTTTATCAGAGCGCTTTGGATTTTGTTAGTTGTATATGGTGGTAGCGGGTAGTGGTCTATTGCTGTTCTGATTATGGTTGCTGAACCTGCGTGGGCTATTCCATCTGGGTGATTTGTGTAATATATAGGGTAATATGGAATTTTTATTACTGTATTTAGTGTACAGTGGCTCTCCGCTATCAGCAGAACGTCGATTTTATTGATATTTAAAAATAGCCATTATTAGGTTACTTTATTAATGACTGCGGAAAGCATAGATAAAATCATGGTGTTCTGATTTAATAATTGAGTGAACATATTTTAGAATTCGTTTAAGGTGTTTAATTTATCTCGTCATTATTGTCAGTTCTTCTTGCAGTTGCTTGTGCATAACTTGGGTATCTCTGAGAGGGATTTTGTAAGATTTGCTAGCTAGTTGTTGAGTTTATTACTGGGTTTGTTTTATTTGGTGTTCTTATAATGGGTTGCTTAGATGTGGCTCGAGTTTTTAAGTCTCTATAGACCGTGCATCCTTTATAATTGGCGGGATGATTGCCGCCGCACAAAGCACACTTAGCAGGAGTATTCTTAGTTTTGCTGCAGGTTTTGCTATCATGTTGCTGTCCACATTTTACGTAGTAGTAGGACTTGCTGCAGTATGTCTTGTAGTGGCCGTAGGCTTGACATCGTGTACATTGTACTATATTGTTTTTAATGCGCGGTGCTTCTACTCTAATGTTTGTATTTTGTAAAAACTAGACTTTGTAGATTCCTGTATTGTTTGGTTTTGGTTCGAGGTCGATGAAGAACATTGGCAACGGTTGTTTACTTCTTTATATCTTGGGTATTAATTGAATGGTGAAGGTCTCGTATGACCACCCTGTAGGCGCATTCTTCTTTGATTTGATAGGTGTGGTGGACTATGTCTTCTTCTTGTAAATGAGACTAGTTTTCTGCATGCGTCGATAGTATTAGTATTTATCTTAACTGTGTTGTCTGATAGCGCTTTAAAGTAGAATCTTTCTTGTTCAATGACTTTGTTTAAGTTATCAGTCATGGCTTTGAAGTCTATAACACCGTAAATATATACTAGTGGGGTTTTGGTTCGGTAGTTGAGATTTTGTTTGGGTTTCACTGTTATCAGTTGGATTGTTATTTTCTTCATGTTCATTGAGCACTTGAAATCTATTTGCCCTGTTTGTTGTGGGAGCGTTTTCGACAGTTTGTGTTAGTCGCATTCGTTTTCTTTTATTAGTAATAGTTTGCCATGAGTGTTTTTTATTATTGTCTTCTTGATTTGATATCATTGTTTCGTCATCGTCGGTTTCGTTATTGTGGCTAGTTTGTGGAGGTTGCATGAATGTTGTTGCTGGATAAGTGCTATTAAAGTTAGTTGTGTTAGGAAAAGGAAATTGGTTTTGGTATTGCTGGTAAAGTTGAGGTGCTTGGTTTTGATACATTTGAGATAATTGGTGATTTGATTGTGATAGACTTAGCTGACCTGGATAGATTAACGGTGGTTGAAATTGGCTTTGCATTGTGGACATCGGTTGTAGATTATTACAGTTTGTGTAATTGTTGGATGCATGGGCGTAGCCAGCGAAGGGCAGGGAGGGACAACTGCCCCCCCCCCTGGAAGAGCAAAAATAAATTAAATAATTTTTAAATTTTAATAAACAAAAAATTAAATCTAAAATATACATATTTTTCTGTTCTGCGTATTTTTTTTTGTTATCTGTTTTATATATTTTGTTTGTTGTTGTGGTCGTTTGGTTGCTTTTATGAACATTTTAAAATTAATTAATATTTAATTAATTAATTAATTAATAATTAATAAAATTATTCGCGTGTCCTTTGTCACTAAAATATATTTCATCAGCAAAAAACAAAGCTGTTTGAAAAACTGACATAGTGCTAAATATATATTAATAGCGTTTTCGATCTATGCATTTAATGCATTGGTGCACACCAGAATTGTCCCATACCAGAATTGGATAAAAACGAGTGTTCGATTTACTCTCAGGATACGTCAATTTTTAGTGTTCGATTCAATCACTTAACAGTCGGACATTTTTGAGAAAAATGGTGAAAAAATTGTCACTTTTTTTTTGTTTTCATTTAACTACATTTTTTAATCCTATTAATTAATTAAAATAAATTTACTCAATAAGTAGTTGGGCACGATTTGGCCAGTAACCGGTCTGCTCGCTAGGGTATTACTCAAGAGAACAATACAATTGCCTCGGATCGACCTGGCTACAAGGGGCGGTCAAGGTCGAAACAGACAGGCCCCGTTGCTGACGACTGTGCAAGGAATGAATGGCGAGTCGGTACGTGGAATGTTAGAGGTATGCATGGTAAAGAATTTGAAATTTCGAATGTAATGTATGAAAGACACCTTGATATTCTGTGTGTATCGGAGACAAAGCGCAAAGGAAAGGATGCTGTGGAGATGGAGGATGGCAGCCTGGCACTATGGTCAGGAGTTGAGACGGAAGTGCATGGCGCAAAAGGAGTTGGGGTGATCATAAGTGAACGAGAGAAAGATGTGTTAAACAGTACGAATTGGTATCTCCCGGTAATATGGGTTAGAATGAAAGTGGATTTTCGAAGAATTTTTCTTATTGCATGCTATGCACCGGTGAATGGAGAAAGAGACCAGGAGCGTGAGAACTTCTGGAATGAAGTGGAGAACGTGTTGAACGTATGTAAGCCAAACGAAAGAGTGATTATATTAGGGGATATGAACGGATGTGGGTGTACAGAGAGAACATAGTGACCGCTTTCTATGAAATTTCGGAGACCAAAGACTCAATGAGAATGGTGTACACCTGCTGAACATCTGTGTGGAGAGAAGCATGTTTGTATCCAATACGTGGTTTAAACATAAAAATGTGAATATGTATGCATTGCAAAGAGGTGAATCTAAAAGTATGATAGACTTGATAGTGTATGATGAACGGCTTAGAAACCTGGTGAAAGACACAAAAGTAATGCGCGGAGCAGTGTGGATCGGACCACTTTTTGGTTATATCGAGAGTGTGTCTAGGGAAAAGTGGTGTGGAGAAGGAAAGCAAACGTAGTGCGAACGTCCAGAATTAGGGTTGACAAACTAGTGGATAATGGTGCGAGAATGAAATACGCATGATGTCAATAAAGAGTTGAATGTGAATGAAACAGTGTGGAACGAACAAATAAAAGGCACTGACGTTGAAAGTGCATGGATAAGCTTGAAAAACTCTGTTGTCAATTGGGTGCGAATATGTGGAAGAGTGATTGTAGGTAGACAGAAAAATGTGCTTGGTGGAATGAGTCGGTAAAAAGGCAGTAAGTAAAAAAGATGCGTACATGGCAATGATTGCTGCAAAAATGAGACTGAGAAGAAACGATTGTATGAGGTGTACAGATTAAGAAACAAAGAAGCGAAGGAGGCAGTGAGAATAAGTAAATGCAGAATGGATTTTGAGAAACAAAAACTCTTCTGGAAATGGGTCAAAAATACAAAACGTGGCCCAAAACAGAACGCTGCAGGAGTGATGAATGATAGAAACGAAATAGTATGGGACGATTGTGATGAGGAAATGCTGGCAAGATATTTCGGAAAGCTGTACAGTAGTGAGGAACGTAAGACTGAAGGGTTAAATAAGGAGAATATAGAAGAAATGATGAATGAAACTGAGAAGGATATTGGAATAAATGAGGTAGAAAAACGGTAGGAAGGTTGAAAACGGCAAGGAGCAGGCGTAGATGAAATCACTGGTGAAATGCTCAAGTATGGTGGTGCAAAGCTTATACGAAGATTGGTGAATTATTCAATGTATGCTTACGTCTGGAAAAGTGCCGAGTGATTGGAAAAGCGCGATCATTGTACCATTGTATAAAGGTAAGGGAACAAGAGTGATTGTAAGAACTACAGAGGAATAAGCTTGCTCAGCGTGCCTGGTAAAGTATTTGGAAGAATACTGATTGATAGAGTACGAGAAACTACACAATCTAAGATTGATGTGCAAGGTGGCTTCATGCCAGGGAGAGGATGTGTCGATCAGATGGTTGCTCTCAGCAGGTGATCGAAAAGTGTTTAAAGGTAAGGAAGTTGTACTGTGCGTTTGTAGATCTGGAGAAAGCTATGACAGAGTAATAGAGGAAGCTGTGGGAAATATTAAATGAATATGGCGTAAATAAAGGTCTAATAAATGGAATAAGGGCAGTATACAACGGTAGTCGGGCATGTGTTAGGGTGAGAGGAGGTGTGAGTGAATACTTTAATATTGAGCAATGGTGGACAAGGCTGTGTGATGTCACCGTGGTTGTTCAATGTATACATGGATAAATGTCTTAGACAAGCATGTAACGATACAAATGGTGTAATGGTTGGTGACGTAAATGTACGACTCTGGTGTATGCAGATGACACAGTCTTATTAAGTGACAGTGCGGATGAGCTGCAAACCGCTCTGAGGAAGTTTGATACAGTCTGAGAGCATGGACCTAAAGGTAAACGGAACAAAACTAAGATTGTGGTGTTCAATCGGGAAGGTATAAAGGAAGTAGAGTATTTACTCTGCAAGATGAAATCGTGGAGCAAGTGGACGAGCTGGTAATGCTCGGCTGAATGTTTAGCAATGGTAAATTAGACAGATTGACGAAGGGTAATGTGGTAAATGTGATTGGAAGTAGAGGACAAATTAAATGAAAGCATGAGCCTATTCTGAAACGAGCAATTTTTGGTTATCTGTCCTATAGTATTTGTATGTGTTAAGTGAGACAGTTGTGGTTTTATGCATTTAAAAGAGATTAAGATTTAATAATTAATTGTGGGTAATGAGATAAATTATTCGAGAGTCCATTGGTACAAACGAGATATGGACAAGCATAAAAATGAAGCTAATGGGTTTGAGAAAAGACGATAGTGCATAATATAAATTTAATTAGCGTTGTTCGTCACATTTAGATGATTGAAGTGCACACCAGAGATTCAAACAAAAATGTGGATTAGAAAGCGAGCCTGGTAGGCGATAAAACTTGCAGAATGAGTGAATCTTTGATAAAGGAAAGAAAATAGGAGTTCTAAAACTAAGGCAGTCGAGACATGTTGAATCTTGAGAAAGCTAGATGGTAGAGATAGGAAATGCAAATGATTGTTGAATGAAAATAATAAGAGCATTGTTTATGCCTACCCTAATTAATTAAAATAAATTATCAAGTAAGTAGTTTTAGTGTGAAATATTTTGAAACATTCAATACACAATCCTACATCAGAATGCGAAATAAATAGTCTTATAACGTACGTAAGACCTGCACCAACAAGTTAAAACAAGTTAAAACAAAAGTTGCCTGAACGAGACTCGGGATCGTCAGTGTACGGAAAAATGTCACGGCCGAGTGCAGTTCGTGCAAAACTATCAAGTGGTTAAAACACAACTTGCTCCAAATCCTAACATAGGACAATATTTTTTGCAACAACTATTGAGTTGGTGTGTAAGTGCTCTTGTCTAGCGACAGTGTCCTATTTAATAGTGTAACGAAACGACACTGGTTTTCTTCGAGAAAAATCGAGATACAAGTGAGGAATATACGGAAACCGGCGATGCGAATGTTCTGGCAATTTCTAGGCTCAAAAGGGTATATAAAATTGCCTATCCGGCGCGAAGACAGACGTACAGTACAGTACATAGTGCAGGATACGAAGTTGCATACGGCGAATAGAAAGCGAGGCGCGAAATTTAAAAGCGGAATAGTTGAAAAGTGTTGAGAAAGTGAATATTTGTGTTGTTTTGTTAACTTTATTGGTTTTAAATAAAGTTGGTGTGAATAGTTATCAGTGTTAAATTATTGCCTGAGAAACAAGAGGGAAAATCCGTAACAATAGTTTTACCACAGAATAAAGAGACAGAAATCACAGAAAAGACAATATGGATATGAGAAATTGGTTACAAAAAGATAAGTTAAATAATTTCAGTAGAAATGTAAATTTTTAATTAAAACTTTAGTCATTCCATTAGAAATGGTCCAAAAATTTGAAAATTGGTTGCTCGACCAGCACCAAATAAAACAAAACTACCATGTAATGATAGCTTGTAATGTAGATATGTTATATCCGATGTTAATTTTTGTTCAAAATTATTTGTATCGCAACGTTTGGAAAAAAATTCAATTGCAGCCCTTTACAAAATTGCCAATTGCTCTTTACTCTTTGCTTGTATCTTTGTGAAACAATTTTTATTAGCTTTGGCAAAAGATTCTGTGCATTATTAATATAATTTTATATTTTTCATTATTATGATGCCGACTTTTTTGCCTTCTAATTATAACAAAAATTACAATAATGCACCGATTTTGACAGCTGATATCTCAAATGGGACTAAATATAAAAACTTGAAATTTCAAATATTAAAGATCAAACAGCACTTTATACGTGCTATTAATTTCATTTTGTGTTTTTAATCTAGAGAAAAAATATTAACATCGGATATAGTATATCCACATTATAAGCTATCATTACATGGTAGTTTTGTTTTATACTAATTTCTATACTAGGGACTAAGAACAAGAATGATATTAGGTTATTATTTTTAGGTCAAAAATCTCTAAAACGGAAAAAAGTTCATGATGACAGTAGTGGAAGTGGAAGCAATGATTGTGATGAAGATGAAAATAAAATGGTCGGAACATCAAAATCGGAATCTATTTTTGAAGTAGGCTCAAGTAGTTCTTCAAATCTACATGAAGCTGTCTCTAGAACTGGAACCTCTAAACAAACTGAAGAACGCGATGGCCACCATGAAAATGACATTAGTCGTTATGTTAGTTGTGCCAATAACTTGCCTTCTGAAAAAAAGAAGGAATTGTTGACAAACCCTTGGGTTCCATCATCCAATTACGATTTTGCTTTTGATGCCATTCACTTGAAAAGAAAATTTAACCATCGCTGGTTAGATCAATATAGTCCACGGCTGGTGTACTCAAGTCGTTTGAAAGGTGCTCTATGTTTGTATTGTGTTTTATTTCCGCCAAGAATTGCTACAGTTAAAGGAGTTTTGGGGTCATTTATGGTAAGGCCTTACATGAAGTTTAAGGATATACATGAAGATTGTAGAAAGAACTTTGGCAGCCATTACCACAAATCTTCAACAGCTGCTGCAAAAGCATTTCTTGAAAATGCTCCTGTTGATGTCCAGTTGCAAATAGGGCAACGTAAGACGATTGAAGAAAATAAACAAATATTGTCAGCAATTATTTCATGCATAATATTTTGTAGAATTCATGATTTGCCACTTAGAGGAAAACAAGGAAATGAGGGAGTTTTCTTTGACCTTTTAAATTTGAGGATTGACTCTGGTGATGAGAAGCTAAAGAGCCACTTGGATAAATGTCAAAAAAACGCAGTCTATACCTCACCAACAATTCAAAATGAGATCATACAATTATGCGGTGAAGTTACCAAAGAGAAAATAATCGAAGACTGTAAACGGGCAAAAGCTTATGCTGTAATGGCTGATGAAACAGCAGATATCGCTGGAAAAGAGCAGCTTTCTATTGGATTAAGGTTCTATGATGAAAGCCAAAAAATAATCAGGGAGGAATTTGTAGGCTACATTGAGTTAAAATGTCAAGATGCTTCTACCATCGATAGCGCAATTCAAAGTTTTTTAGAAGATAATAATTTTTCCGCCGACAATTGTGTGGGATTCGGATTTGACGGATGTTCCACGATGGCCGGCAAAGAAGGTGTACAGGCCATTCTTAAAAAAAAGTACGCTAAATCTTTATTTTTCAATTGCTCCAGCCACAGACTAAATCTTGTGGTCAATGATACTATCAAGCTACCAGAAATAAGAAACACAATTGCAACGGTTAAAGACACAATAACCTTCTTTCGTGAATCTGTGAGACCAGATGGTCGGAAAAATATAAGAGCATAAAAAAATCTTCAGAAAGCTTCACTGACATTGTTAAAGCACTAGAACATCTATCTGTCGAAGGAAACTATGCAACAATAAAAACCTGCCTACCAATTGCACTGTGCAGTTACTAAACCAATATTCATCTTAGGCTTAAACATAATTGCAAGATACTCTGCAATTTTGGAACCCGTTGTAAACGTTTTACAAGGTAAAAGTATGGATTTCGTTATGGTGAAGAAACATATTGATGATATTCTAGATGTAATCAAAGAAGATCGACAAGAT
The DNA here is from genome assembly GCA_036346205.1 of Vesta saturnalis. Taxonomy (NCBI): domain Eukaryota; kingdom Metazoa; phylum Arthropoda; class Insecta; order Coleoptera; family Lampyridae; genus Vesta; species Vesta saturnalis. Next base: position 11,220,946 of record JARFJB010001976.1, read on the forward strand.
GTCGAAAATGTTTCTTATGAATTATTTAAAAAATCACTTGATATCGCAGAGAAAGTAGGGGTTGAGTTGTCAGTACCACGAGTCACTCAAAAGCAAGTACACAGAAGTAATCCACCATCTGAGTCTGCAGTTGAATACTGGAAGCGGTCAATAATCATCCCCCTATCTTGATTCTTTAACTTCGTCTTTGGATGCTAGATTCTCCAACAAAAATACACCTGCTTTTGCTTTAACTTATCTTCATCCTTCAAGCATGCTCAAAATGGCTTCAAAGGATTTCAAAAATAATGTAGAATCTTTCATGGAATTTTATAAGTTGGGTGATGTCTCTGCAGAATTAGATTTGTGGTACAATATGTGGAAGAAAAAAGAATTTAGCAGAAGACAATTTAAAGGACATTGAAGTGGCTGCACTTTTGGAGGAAGCTAATGTTTTTTTCCCTGCAACAAGGCACGCACTGCTAATATTAAGTGCTTTCCCATCCACTACTGCTACCGTGAAAAGATCGTTCAGTACCCTGCGAAGGGTAAAAACCTGGCTCAGGAGTACAATGGGTGATGACAGACTCACTGGGTTGTGTTTGATGAGTGTGCATCGAAAATTTTTGAAGGAAAATCAGGACTGCATAGTGAAGAAAGTTTTGGATAAATTTAGTTTAAACCCAAGAAAAATGTTATTAGTTTAATTTAAGTATAATTAAAATCTCAAAGTTTTGTTTTCATTTGCCTATTCTTTTTATCCTAAAATTTTACATTTTGAACGACCATGGACCATGGTTGCCCCCCCCCCCCTGTTATAAATCCTGGCTACGCCCTTGGTTAGATGGACCAGGTATATTCCCGGCTGGAAACATTTCACTGCATGAATGTCTTTAATAAATACACGATAATTTAAACGAATTTTTAAAATTATTATTAAAATTATTTACACTATGGTTGAGCAGCTGTGATATCAGCCGTCTGCACTAGTCCGTAATCACCTCGGCCGACCCTCAGAGATAAGAGAGTGGCAATCGACACGTTTTTATATTCTAAACTTACTCGAAATAACAACGCGTCCGTTCACTTTGACCGAATTCAGTTACACGTTTAACCTTTGGATTTTCCTCTGCTCAGAAGTGACTATGAATCATATCTTGTCTAGTAAAAGTTGATTAATCGGTGAAAAGAATACTTTGTAAAAGATCAGGGTTCTTTCTTGTTATAATTCGCAAAAGTTTCTTCTCAAAAAAAGATCTTCACGTAATCATTCGTGCACTTGCCTGTAGTGAAATGGGAGAAATAACTGTTCTTTTAATACACGATGTACACTAGAAACACTTGAGTTATTTGTCCTTGCCAGATTTCTTACACTTATCGTAGCATCCGCAACAACTAGATTTAAAACATTTTCTTCTGTTTGAGATATTCAAGCCACTTGTAGTCTATCAAAATTTACCTTTCTTGGTTTAAAGGTTCCAGTCTCACGGTACCGCCTCACTAAATTCTTCTGGGAAATTTTTCCGCATGTCTTCTTTTCGCTGCTATAGCATTTCCATCGCATTCCCATAATGTTAACATATCGGTGTAGTCACTATTAGTGTACATATTCATTTTCAAAGTTTTTAAAAGCGTTATTACAAACCAAAACTATCAACAACAATGTGTTAAACGAATCCGTCTAAGCCTACTTAATTCAAGTAAATCAAATTAACTCAATATTTCTTTTATTTTCTTAATTTAGGTAAAACATGTTAAAACCTCAAATAACTCCAAAACCAGCAATTTTTTTGACTTTGAACAAGAGTACCTTTTTTGTGGCAAAGTGTTTAATAAATATTATTTTTGCCCAAAAAATTAAAAATATCCCCATAAAAAAAAGTTTGAGGGCAAAATAAGTAGCGCTCCCTCTTTAGCGACGCGCCTGTACAAAATATTAAAAATGTGTCAACACTATCTTTTATGACTTAATCAAATCTATCTTTGCTTTAAATTTCATTTAGGTATCTTAAACCGTTTCGCAGATAATAAAAAAAAAGAATTTTTGGCGCCATTTTTACAGGGCCGTATCCTCATAAGGAGGCATCTTCGGACACATGTTTATTAACCAAACTAACGTTTTAATATTCTATTTACTCTGAAAATTAGCGGAACGTTTTTAGAAACACCCAATATACACATTTATTTTATAATTCATTTTTTTTAAATTCTCATTTCCCCTAATTACTGTTTTTTCTTTTTATGCCAATGAATGAATTATTAATAAAAACAAACTTTGGCAGTGACGTTTCACAATCGATTCCCTTTATCCTTTCCCCCCGCCTTTGATAAAAATATTACTTAACTAAGGCGGAAATTTTTTTCATACAACTGCACATCTTTCCCCACATAACCGTCTTTCTATCTGCTCAAGTTTCCGAGATCCCCATAGTAGACGTAAAAAATAACTCACCCTGTAGGTTCAACTTATTTCTAAGAAGACCATTTTTCTAGAAACTGTGTATATTTACAGTTTATGGACACATCGACTTTTTTAGATAATAATTATAGTATATCGCACTAAAGTTGTACTTTCATGTGTATGTTCACATTGATTACACATAAAAGAGACACAATACATGAATAACCGATTGTTTCAGAAATTTCCAATTGTTATGAAATAGACAATACTATAACAAAAGGAACAAGAGAATTAACGATTTTTTAATTACTTTGAAATTAACTCATACGTGCAACACGATGACGATATATTATTTTAAAAAACCTACAACGTGGGCATTTGTTAGTGGAAACAATAAAACCTACATTCAACAGATAACACTAGCGATAGAATAACGAAGAGTTTTCTCTCATATTTAATTTTACTCGAAAATTTTTAAAGCATAAAATTTTATATAATCGCTTAAAATCGATTTTAAAGTTTCGAAAACGACTTTGTTAAGCACACTTTTTAGAGGGTAATCGTTAAGATTAAAAGGAAAACTCAATACGGAAAATTACAATCTATCGCTTTTCATATCACAATCGATTTATTCATCAAATTAATTTACAGTTTACAAAGAAACTCATTCTTTGCGGTAGTGGTAGTGGTGGTTGTGACGGCAATTTAACAAAGCTCCAACTGTCGATATCGAACAAAGCTGCTTCAACAACAACCGTTGCTTTGTAACCGTAATCAGATTAAACCAAGAAAGTTTTTTTTTTTTTTGATAATGCGACTAGGATATGTTATATACTATGTAGGCTAGCAAAAATAAACTTTTTAAAAACTTTTTGACACTTTTAAAGGCAACGTTATTTTTTTACTTCTATTTCAATTCAGTTACTCACTTTGCCTTTATCAGCGAACGTACCGATTCGATTAAGTTTGTCGATAATTTAAAAAAAGGAGTCGAACATGTCACGTATAATTATTAGAAAGTTTCACACAGACTAGAATTTGTCCCATGAAACTCCCTTAAGGGACTAATCGTGAAGTTTTGTGTAAAAAGGAAAAAATGTTCTCTTCCTGAATGCTCAAATTTAGTTTGCGTCAATGACATCACCAGAGAAAGTTTCTCAAATCTGCTTTGTATGCATTAAAAGTGTCAGTTAAAAAAAAATCGAATTGCTCTTATATTTTTGTAATCACGTAAATAGCCAATCGATAATTTCCTCCACACGTACACGCTAAAGGCAATTTTCAGAAAATACTTTCGGTTACATTCAGACTTCATTACAAACGAGGGAGTAATAAAGGTGGTTGTTTAGTCCGTAATACTTCCCACATCATTCCCATCATAAAGATATGAGACAACTGGACAAAGAAAGCTCGAGGTTTTGCGTTACACCTTTTCTTTGTTCGTATTCTCAAGATGAGAAAAAATATTGGTATTAAACCTGAATTGCAATGAAGGATTTAAATGCCTTATTATAGAGCTTTGATAATACCGTAAGATCGACTCTATTGTTAGCACTACATAATGAGTCAAAATCTTGAGTACCACAAAGAAATTAATCACGAATAAAAGACGTGAATTTCAATAATGGTAGTCCTAAAATTGCACAACCGCTTTTATACCTTACTTTAGATGGCAATTTTAAGTTTAGTAGAAATCCAGCAAACCATAAGCAATATCGACGTAAACATCACGATTGAGCACAGTAAATTGGAAATTTTTTTCTTTTACAATCTCGTTTAGTATTGTAATCGATTTCTATCTAGAATACAAAATAACTGTTACTTTGATATTACTAAGTCATCATTATTCCAATCCCAATAACAGAATAGAAATATAAAACTTATTACAGTATCTGACGTCTGTAAAATTTCATAAAAGAATAGAAGGTTAAGAATTTTTTTTAATAATCTTAGCTCCAAAATGCTTTTTTAAATAATATTTTAAATGTGTTAGGTTTGATAAAGAATGGCATTTTCAAACAATAAAATTTGCTATAGTTAAATTTTTGTCAAAATGTAGAAAATTATTTTTAGACACAATGTACAAGATGGCCAGATTTCGAGTCAATTATATGTAAAGTATGTGAAGAGGTAGAGATACACACACTGTGGCGCACAATAAAGGAGTACATTTTTTAATTCAAAATTTCTTTTTTGTTTATCTTCTTTTACAGAAATAATAACCCTACATATCCTCAAAATTAGATAAGAAAGTGATTTACAAGACCGAAGCTAGTTGCAAATGAAACTTGTTTTAGCTAAATTTGAACTGATTTAGTAAGTGAATTATCCAGAATTCTCTGAATTTATTGGATTCGCGAAATATAATTTTTTTACTTAAATACCAACTCTTTAACGCTCTTTAACATTCTTGTGCTATTGATTGATTTTTCCAACATGGATATTGCCACAGACATCATAACAGTGTCATTTGAGTTAAAAGATGCTCTAATAGGGTTTCTGTCTTAAACTGTACGTCAGCACACACCCTATTATTTTGAATATTTTTAAGTGGCCTTAAATAAAACAGTGTTTCATCTGAAAACCATACTTTTCTAATATCTTCAGGAGAACGAACTTTCCCTTTCACTTGTGTCTTATATTAGCGGTAAGTTTTGTTAGATGTGTTAGAATTTGTTTGACGTTTATAAGCGAGAATGTCAATATTGTCATGTATCCATGATTTTATCAAGATTCGCCGATAAATTTCGAATTTCTAAATTATTTGTTAGAACCAAACATTTTGAATGGGGTGTAGATTCTCGTAATAGGATTTAATCATGCATCAAAGATGGGAAAAACTTTTCAATTGTAGGAGGTATATAGAATTAAGAGCTATTTTTGAATGAAAATTCCGATTCATTAAATCTCAAATTCTCAGATAAAATTTCGAGTAGAAACAGGCTTGCTGACACAGTAGTCTCTCTCGACGTTTTTCGAATTTAGGCTTCGTGAATGCGCGTAGTGGAAAATTTGATTTTTGGATTAATGGAAGTGGAAGGGGCTGAAAAACCATTGTGGCCGCAAGTAAATTTTTATGTGAGTAGCAGTAGTACAGGCGTCGAGGCGTACAGTTTTTTTTGCGACGTTGACGTGGATGGTACAGCGAAATAACGTTGACTAGACTTGTGTAGAAACAACTACCGTTAAAAGGTACTCTTCATCTTCCAAAATTCCATTAAAAGATCATATAATTGTTCAACCTTCACGACGCCAATCTATAATGACGTTCAGTTACTCCTTAGGGTTAGAGTGTAAGGTGCCTAGTGCTCACGCTTTCCTCTGGAGAAGATTTCGCTTTTCTTGGCGGAAAAATACAACGTTCATTTCAAGGTTACAAACATTAAGTTTACCTCGTCAACCTGTTGCTAAAAAAATATTTTTTTTTTTGTAATTGAAATTATAAGATTTAACCCGAGATTGTACAGTATTGATATAAAGTGAATAAGTAACGTACTGTAAACAGTTTCGCTTGAGGCGCATAGTTAAAGCAAATAAAGTTAAGTGAACGAATTACGTGTCAATGTAGACGATAAATTAAAAATCGAATCAAGCAACGCCAGGAGCAAAAGGCAGTCGACGCCCGCTGCGTATTATCGCAAACATCATCACGTACGCATAAACATACGCATACGCATACGCATAAGCATACACATACGCATACGCATACGCATACGCATACGTATACGCATACGCATACGCATACGCATATTCGCATAGCATACGCATACCATACGCATACGCATACGCATACGCATAACCTACGACATACGCATACGCATACGCATACGCATACGCATCGAACGCATACGACATACGCATACGTATACGCATACGCATACGCATCACGTACACGCATACGCACGTACGCATCACGCAACGCATACATACGCATACGCATACGCATACGAACGTACACGCATACGCAACGCATACGCATACGCAATCGCACGTACGCATACGCTACGTACGCACGTACGTACACGTACTCACGTACTACGCACACGTACACGTCACACGTACACGTACACGTACATCGCAACGCATACGTACACGTACGACACACGTACACGTACACGTCACGTACACGCTACAGCATACGCAACGTACGTACGTCAGTACGACACGTACGTATCACGTATACGTACGCACGTGACACGCATACGACGACACGTACACGTCATCGCGACGTACACGTACGCACGCACACGACACGTACACTGCACGACGCACGTACGACGTACACGTACGCACACGATACGCGTCACGTACGAGCGTACATCGTCACACGACACGTACACGTACAGTACTACGTACAGTACGTACACGCATCACGACACGTACGACACGTACTACGTCACACGTACACGTACACGACACGCAACGCATACGTACGATACGAACGCACGACGTACCTACGTACACTACGTACGCACGTACGCTCACGTCATCACGTACACACGTACGCACGCATACGACGTACACGTACACGCACACGTCACTACGTACACGTCACACGTACATACGCAACGTACACGTCACGACGTCACGTACGACGACTACGTACCGTACGACGTACACGTACACGTACACGCTAGCACGTACGTACGTACACGTACACGTACACGTCACAGCTACCGACACGTCACGTACGTACACGTACACGTACACGTCCGTACACGACACGTACACCGCACGTACGACGTACGACGTCACGCACACGTACGACGCTACGACAACGTCACGTACGTACACGATCACGTACAGCGACGTCACGACGACACGCATACGTACCGTACGTACGACACGTGCACGTACGTACACGCTCATCACGTACACGTACGGCGTACACGCACGTACACGTACACGTACACGTACACGTACAGAACGTACGTACCACGTACACGTACGTACACGTACACATCACGTACACATGCACACGGCACACACTCATACACGTACATGTAAAGGGGTTTTGGCGGTGGCAAATGAAGCCTGCCCCAAACTCGTTTGGAAATAGATTTTATTTAAAAGGAATTATAATTACGGTATGTACTATATTATTTTCGGGGCCACACCTGGACGGATTGCGGGTATTCGGTTCTTCGTTCCCGGGTGCTTTCTCGGTTTCACAACGGCTTGCTCCAGGTGCTACAGTGGAAGATAATTCAGGCTGTTTCCGGAGGTAAAACGAAATTAATTCTGGCAGACGGCGGATCGGAACCTGACAATGCTCACAGGTCCCCTTCACAAATAAGAGTCATTCACAAATGATTGATGAATGAATGAATGGTTAATAAATACGACCACTTTAAATCTGATTAACTACAGTGGTTAAAATTTAAATGAACGGTTATCAGTAGCAAATTTTCTACAAGTATTGAAAGTAATTAATTACTTTTGGATTTAAGTACAGAGTGGGCATCTATTAAGTTAACTCTAATTAAGCAGTACAAAACTACTCTTTTACCTCATACTCTTAAAGTTCACGCAGCTTCGATCTGTACTATATGCAGTAACAACGATAAAGATAAGGAGACGACCTGTACATATAACATACGAAATATAAAGATTTGCCGATTGGAAATTCCTAGTTTTCCTAAGCGGCAGCGTCAATTGTTGTTTTAATTAAAATTAAATTAATTATTGATTTAATGCTTATTTCCATAGGTTAAAATTATTATTTATTAAATAACGGAGCCATTGACATAAAAAACTTTTCCAATTCCTACAAAAGGTACTCATTTTATATAACGGCTTACTTACTAATTATTAACACTTCTGTCGGTTTACAATTTTGAAAACTTCAGAAATCGGCTACCTCGTGCACATGTGTTTGTGGTAAGGCGTTTTGTTAAAATACAGTTTATTTTATACAATAGAAAGTAGATTACGATTCTACTGTAGAGTTATTTATTTGGTTAATGTTATATAAATTATGGCATATTTAATTTTAATTATTAATGTCGAAAGTGATCCAATGGCCTTATCTTGTGTATGATTACAAAATTAAATTTATTCCTAAACGGTAGTCCTAGATGGAAAAATTATGTTTTAATATATTTGCGATTAGCATGTGTTTATCCTCCACTTTGCTAGAGTGGAACTCTTCCCTGAGCTATCGAGAAGGCAAGTCACAATCACTGTATGTACTTCCCTAGTTACGATAAACTATAATTTTTATACATAATGAAGAGCCCTACTTTAGCAAATTGGAGGTTAAGAGTAAGTCCCACTCGAGTTAATCTTTTACTGTATGTACTTTAAAAGTTAATTTTAAAGTGCAGTAAATGATTATTATGTTGAATTTCTGTTCATTCGATAAAAACTATTCCTACATACAGTTTAAGTTTGCCTCCTCGATAGCTCAGTTGGAAAAGTGGATATTGGAAACCGTTAGAGATACGAAGATGGTTAAATGGAGAAAAAGTTGCGTCATTATATGCCCAAGAAGTAACCATGGTTACATGTCAAAAAATCCCTTCCATTTACTAGACACAGGGTGATAACTGAAAATATGCGTTTTCTAAAAATCGCTATATCTTGTTTCTTGCAAGAGATACATCCACGATTTTTGCAGGATGGGGTACAGGTAGCGAGGATTTCAAAATGATTTTAAAAAAATCTAGGCCTACTAGATTTTGAGATAATGCACGCAACTTTCGATTTTCTTATGGACGCCATATTGGATTTTTGCATTTTGAATTCTTCATAAAAATGCTTTTCAACCATATATCATATGTTTATAATCTGCCAATGAGAAAGTGTCTAATTACACAATTAAATTTATATCAAAGCAACCTTGACATATTATGTATTTTAATTAAATGAAAATTAATCTACAAATTAAACTAACTATTGAGAACAATATTATTGATTATTAACATAAATCATAATAATAAAAGTGATAAAAAACAACAAAAAATAAAATTTAATATTATACTAAATTTTACTATTAATTAATCAAATGCTCGAATAAACCTTCATTCTCCTGCAAACACCATCTGCATCGAGTTAGCACTGCATCACAAGAGTTCCTTATCATCTGGCATTTTGAATTCTTCATAAAAATGCTTTTCAACCATATATCAGATGTTTATAATCTGCCAATGAGAAAGTGTCAAATTACACAATTAAATTTATATCAAACTAGGCCTTTGCCAATCAACCATCTATTCAATTATTGCAAGAGAATGGAGGTTTATTCGAGCATTGATTAATTAATAGTAAAATTCAGTATAATATTAAATTTTATTTTTGTTGTTTTTGTCACTTTTATTATTATGATTTATGTTAATAATCAATAATATTGTTCTCAATAGCTAGTTTAATTTGTAGATTAATTTTCATTTAATTAAAATACATAATATGTCAAGGTTGCTTTGATATAAATTTAATTGTGTAATTTGACACTTTCTCATTGGCAGATTATAAACATATGATATATGGTTGAAAGCATTTTTATGAAGAATTCAAAATGCAAAAATCCAATATGGCGTCCATAAGAAAATCGAAAGTTGCGTGCATTATCTCAAAATCTAGTAGGCCTAGATTTTTTCAAAATCATTTTGAAATCCTCGCTACCTGTTACCATCCTGCAAAAATCGTGGATGTATCTCTTGCAAGAAATAAGATATAGCGATTTTAGAAAACGCATATTTTCAGTTATCACCCTGTGTCTAGTAAATGGAAGGATTTTTGACATGTAACCATGGTTACTTTGGGCATATAATGACGCAACTTTTCTCCATTTAACCATCTTCGTATCTCTAACGGTTTCCAATATCCCCATGCATTTCATCTTAAACTGGACACTGTATATATATATATATATATATATATATATATATATATACAGGGTAATATAAAAGCGGTACAATATAGAACTTTTGATTTTAAATAGAACACCCTATATATTATTTTATTTTTCGATTCTCCTTATAATTTTACATCTTTTTTATAAGAGTTACTTACAAGCTAAATCTTACAGTTTTTGAGATATTTGCAAAGTTAACTAAAAACTGACATTTTTATGTAGTAATTCAAGTAGGCGTATCTCAGTTATTTATAAAAAAATAATCTTTGGTATAGAATTTATTCATACATGAGCTTACTTTAATCTATTGCCAAAATTGGATTTCAATATACACGGTGATCACAAACATTAATTCAATAACATAAATTTGAAAATACTATACCTTCATTTTTTAAATGGCACACCCTATATTTTTTTAATGCCTTCTCTTCGTCTATTAATCAGCTTTCATTTCTATTAAATATGTTCTATACCTATCTCTAATAGTTTCGGAGATATTTAAGTTCAATTTTTTTCGTTGATAACACTGAAGAAGAGTAAAATTAGTCGGTTAAAGCAAGCTATGAATATATAAGAAACTAAAACCATATTAACTGAAATACAAACACTTAAAATTATAATAAATGTTCAATGTGACCTAGTATTTAAGTTGTGATAATAACGGAATACTCTTTAGTATCGATTAGCGTTTCGAGATGGAAGGTCAGTTTAAGCATCCCTGTTCTGCAATAGTAGCGAGGCCATCTGGTTGTGGGAAATCGTATTTCATCGTTGATTTTCTAAAAAATATCGGAACTGTCTGCGATACAGCTTTTGAAAGAAGTATCTGGTTTTACGGCGAATGGCAGCCATTATTCAAAGATCTCTCAGTGAATTTTCAGAAAGGATTACCTGATATGGAAGATTTTGACGGTAAAAAGCGGTCTTAATGACAATTGATGATCTAATGCGTGAGACTAACGGTTCGGTGGATGATATTTTTACAAAGGGTTGTCATAGATATCTAAGCGTATTTTTCTTAACTCAAAACATATTTCATCAAGGACGTGGACAGCGAGATATCTCTCTCAACGCTCATTACATAATCTTGTTTAAGAATCCACGTGACAGCGCACAGATACAGTATTCAGTAAGGCAGATTTCACCTGACAACCCTAAATATTTAGAGGCTGCGTACCAAGATGCTACTTCTAATCTGCACGGAGATATATTGTTCGATTTAAAACAGAATACACTGGATGTGTTACGCTATAGAACAAACATATTCGGGTCTCAAGGTATCTGCCAAGTATATATAGCGTAAAAAGGGTTTAAGCCTCACAGTCATAAAGATTACATCATATATGATAGTTGGCGCTTTAATCCAAAACACCGATACCCTGCACGCATTAGCCAGACTAATTAAAGGTTAGCGTGACGCTTTATTAAAATATCTGGATAGTAAACAGGTGGAATGCATTTGTGAGTGTGCACATAACATTTTAAAAGGCCATGTACCTCTGTCAGCTGATCAGAAGCAGCGACTCTCAACATAAGCACACTTTAAGACGGCTGGCACAGAGAGGTGAATTTATAAAAAAAGAAACAGTTTCTCATACAGAAGGGCGGCGCATTTCTATCGCTCCTGTTAGGACCACTACTTGGCGGAATTCTGGGTAACTTGTTTCAATAACTATGGACCACAATCTGAAGAAGATGATTATTCTCCCTTTGGATTTCATACAGCGTCTGCAAGAACCAGATGTCACGCAAAACAACATATTAACGCAGTTGGGTAACGACATGGATAAAGTATTAAAAACCAAAATGAACGACCATGACAAATGGCAGCAGTAGAACCAGGTTCTTCATATAGGTAAAATTTCGCGACGCGCGACTTTCGGCGAAGGCTTGTTTCGGCGATCCCCACTCCAACCCTCCCTGAACATAACCGAGATTGTAAGACAGGTGTAGGGCGTCGCAACTTGTTTTCGGGTCTTCGCCCCTTGTCGCGATCGCAACTTGTTCGTGTGCCTTCGTGTATTGTCGCGGTATTCTTGGCGGAAAATTTTAATTTCTATTATAATAAGGGGCCTAATGCTAACGTGTAACACAGGTAGGCTTGGGGCTTTACCCCTTACCGAGGCCCCATTGGCGGAAAATTTGAATTTGTATTTAAGTCTCTGCAGGTTATGGCTAGAAATATGAATTTGTAGTGTAATAAGGGGTATAATGCTAACTTATAATACAGATGTAGGGCTTAGCGACTTACTCTCAGGTCCACGCACCTCGACCAAAAATTTGAATCTGTTTGCGGTGCCATCTATGAGAGGAAATCTAAACTTGTATTTTAATAAGTGGGCCAAATGCTAACTTATAAGGCATACATAGGGCTTCGCAACTTGTTGTCGGGTCTTAGTCCCTGGTCCTTTGGTGGGAAATTTGAATTTGTGTTTAAGTACATTCTGATTACTTAAAGCGAGAAATTTGAACTTGTATTCTAATAAGAGGCCTATTGCTAACTTATAAGGCTTCGCAACTTGCTTTCGGGCCTTCACACCCCTGCCTTGACCCCCACGTCTGGCTGGAAATAGTATTCTAATAAGGGGCCCTAATGCTAACTTGTAAGACAAATACAGAAACTTGTGTTAAGTCTGTGCCCTCTTGTTGTGGCCCCCTTGTTGCGAAATCTAAATTTGTGTAGCCATCTAGTTGTGTATGGACCACTGAATATTTTCTGTAGTAAAGGTGGAACCACCTAGCGTTATATTTCTAGAGCTAATTAAGGTTTCGTTTGTGGCACCATCTAGTGATATATTTTTAAACTAGCTAATGTTTTCTGTAATAGAGACGGCGGCGCCTAGCGGTATATTTCTACTACTAATTATGGTTGTTTGTGGTGCCATCTAGTGGTGTAAAACTAATGAATGTTTTCTGTAATAAGGTTGATCGTGTTCGTCTCTCTGTCTCTATCATCTTTTCAAACATACAAATCAATCAATGAATCAATCAATTTGTGTGTTGTGTGTTATAATTGTGTGTGTGTGTGTGTGTGTGTGTGTTTGCATGTGTCGTGTGCGTTGCTGTGCGTGTTCTGTGTCGTGTAGCGTGCGTTTTTCTGCGATCGTGTGCGTGCAATGATCGTTTTGCTAAATGCGTGCTGTTTTTGCGTGCTCTGCGTTGCGTGCGTGGTGCGTCGTGTTTGATCGTGGCTCGTGGTTGGTGTGATGTTGTGTGTGTGTTTGGTTGTTTTGTGTTTGTGTGTTTGTAGTTATGTGTTTGTGTAGTTTGTGATTTGTGTGTTTGTGTTTCAATTGTGTTTGTGTATTGTATGTTTTGTGTTAATGATTGTATGTTTGTGTGTTTTGATGTATATTTGTGATTTGTGTTGTGTGTTTGTGTGTTTGTGTGTTTGTGTGTTATGTGTGTGTTGAATGTGCGTGATGTGTAATTCGTAAATGTGCGTGATGTGTGTGACTAATTGAACATACAAATAAATCAGGTATTGCAGCAGCAAATTTTTAAAGTATTTATAAACACATTAATTAACACGATGACGACTGATTACTACTTTCCATTCATAATGAAGTTGTATAACTGTTTAATAATAATAAACACATATTAAGAGGCCCACGAACAGATTTCCGTCTTACAAGACTATGGCTCCTTATTAGAATACAACCCCCAATGCATAAATTAGGTCACAATCAGTAGATGGTATTAAAAGAAGTGTAATAATAATTATGCAATCTCCTTTGATAAAAACGCAACCTAATTAATAACAGATTAAATCTTTTTATTCTCAGGTGAAAAAAAAATACAATCCCCACGTGGGCATAAAAAGGCCGACAAAAACGTGCGACAGAAATACGCCTTCTACGTGGGCGTGTACAAGTGGTAGGGAAGGTGCCCCAAAAAAACCAAGATGGCGGCCAAGGTGTCCGTGTTCTACTGTAATGTATTGATAGCTCTATAGTCATCAGGACCTTTCGCATTCTTTATTTTCGGTATCGAAACAATCATACTTATTTTAAGAGCATCTGGTAACTTTCCTAAACGTAAGGATTCATTTTGTTTAAAAGTGGATATCCAATTATATCGAAAAGATTTTTTATTAGATAAATTCCTAATACTTCATCACTGGTTTTGTTTGAAAGATTATTTATTATAATTTTTAATTCAGTTAAAGTAACTGGATTAAATTTATTAAATGAATAAGAGCTAGGTGTAAATATTTGTACATCAGTATATTTACCTACAGTAGAATTACTATTTACAATCTTGTCTAAACTCTGTATGAAACATTCGTTAAATACCGTGGCTATACTTTGACCTAGGGTTAACGCAGTAAAAGTTGTCAAATCTTGACTTTCATTATGTTTATTTGTAACAAAAGATTTTAAGGTTTTCCATATTTCTTTAGGGTATCGTCTATAATTATCAATTTTTTTTCCAATTTAAAGCTCCTGACCAGTTTATTCCTAAGTTTTTTATATAGTTGCCATTTACTTATTTACTTATTTATTATTTGCTTATTAGAATGATTGTCAGATTTAAAGTGAAATGCCACTATATCATGATCAGTAATTTTTGGTGTAACATATACCTCAACATGTAATAATTGTACTACGTTTGTTATTACTAGATATACAACACTATTAGAATTCATTGTTACTCTAGTTGGTACATTTACTAATTGCTTCATACCTACAGTGTCTAGCTTCTTACAGTAGTTATTATTAGCAATAAGGTTAAAATTAAAGTCTCCTATTGCTGTAACATCTGTATTTGCTGACACATTTTCACAGAAATGTTCAAAATAATTTAAAAAGTCTATGACGTTGCCATTTAGAGAACGATAAAAAGTAGCCAATATACAGGGTGTTCCAGTTTTTTGTAGCAGGACTTTAATAGTCGATAGAGCTTTAAAAATTAAGACAAAAAGTTCATATAAACATAGGTTGACAAACGCTTAGTTTTAGAGATACATTATTAGCAATAAGGTTAAAATTAAAGTCTCCTATTGCTGTAACATCTGTATTTGCTGACACATTTTCACAGAAATGTTCAAAATAATTTAAAAAGTCTATGACGTTGCCATTTGGAGAACGATAAAAAGTAGCCAATATACAGGGTGTTCCAGTTTTTTGTAGCAGGACTTTAATAGTCGATAGAGCTTTAAAAATTAAGACAAAAAGTTCATATAAACATAGGTTGACAAACGCTTAGTTTTAGAGATACAGGACTTCAAAGTTTGAATTTTTTTCCAGTTCTTTTAATTTATCTTTAAAACTATTTAAAATAATAAATCCAAATTTAGTACACATATTACACTTCTTAAACTCAATATTAAGAATAGCTTAACTTTTATCAATATCTGCAGGGTAGTGCATTTTCCCCCGAACTTTTTCATGCGACGCCTCTAACTCTTAAAAACCAAAAATTTAGATTGCACATTTGATTTAGGAACTTTTTTGTCTTTAGTTTTTTTTTCGAAAAATGCATAGTTTTTGAGATAAATTAGCTGTAATCCATGAACAGCTTCCAAATGGCAAGTAAAGAACGTCTGATGCTCCCGCAAAAAATAGTGTGCCATGAAAAGAACAATAAAAAAAAGAATCAAATTATGTCAATTCTCACGTTTTTTTATTTTGTCTCTTAATAAAAAGTAGTACTCCACTGATTTTTTCCTAACTTTTCAGTTGAATTTAAATAAAGGAAAATAAAAGTAAAACAACAAAATAGATATTAAAAAAATACGTATTTATTGGAAAAAAATGGAAAGGATTTCTATTTAAGATTTTAACAAGAACGAAACGAACGAAATAAATAAATTAAACAAATAAACTTAACCTATAACAACAAAACAAAAACGCCATCGTAATAATAAATAAATTTAAAGAAACTGTTCAAAATGTGAACCATTTTGTTGAATACATAATACACATCGACGTGGAATATTAACTAAAAATTGTCTTATTTCATTACACGCATCCTTAATCCTATTAATGAGTTCATCTCTTGTTGTCACAGGAGTTGCATACACCCTTTCTTTTAAATACCCCCACACAAAAAAATCTAAGGGATTTAGGTCTGGAGACCTTGGCGGCCAGGGAACTGGGCCTGCACGACGGTGGTAGAAAGAAGGGTCCAAAAAGGTGATTATTGTAAATACCTATCCAGACGTTCACACTAAATTCTTGTTGGAAATGTCTCGGGCGAACTACATGTGGATTTTCATGTGCCCAAACGTGCTGGTTGTGAAAATTTACCACACCACGGCGAGTGAAGCAGGATTCATCGGTCCATAAAACATTATTTAAAAAACCTGGATTGTTATTATTTTCAGCAAGAATCCATCGATAATACGCAACTCTACGTTCTGCATCCCCTGGTTGTGGTCCTTAAATAGGTTGTAGATGGTAAGGATATCGGTGATCCCGTCTTAATGTTCGGTGAATAGTAGTATTTGAGACTCCACCTAAAGCTACGGATGCTCTTCTAATGCTAGTTATGGGATCTCTGTCGAATTCACGCGAAATTCATCGTGCAATATTTCTTTGCTGCCTATGATGATTATTTTGACGACCATGCACATTATTTAACCCCTGACTTATAATTTGTTGGTGAACTCTTACAAATACTGAAGGATGCGGAGCTCTTCTAAAAGGAAATCTTCGCCTATATTCACGGGCTGCTGCTGCTGAACTTCCATTTACAAAGCCATAAATAAAATGGATATCCGCTATTTCTTGATTAGAAAACAAAAATGGCATTTTAAAAGATCACTTTTGCAATAAAAATTAACACAATAAAATATGTAAATAAATTACATTCTTTCTTATGCACAAGTCGTATTTAAAATAAAACGTGAGATTTGACATAATTTGATTCTTTTTTTTATTGTTCTTTTCATGGCACACTATTTTTTGCGGGAGCATCAGACGTTCTTTACTTACCATTTGGAAGCTGTTCATGGATTACAGCTAATTTATCTCAAAACTATGCATTTTTCGAAAAAGAGAAAAAAGTTCCTAAATCAAATGGGCAATCTAAATTTTGGTTTTAAGAGTTAGAGCGTCGCATGAAAAGTTCGGGGGATAAAGGTGTACCACCCAGAAAATTTACTACCCTGTAGATATTGATAAATGTTAAACTAGTCTTAATATTGAGTTTAAGGAGTGCAATACATGTACTAAATTTGGATTTATAATTTTAAATAGTTTTGAAGGTAAATTAAAAGAACTGAAAAAAAATTAAAACTTTGAAACCCTATATCTCCAAAACTAAGCGTTTGGCAACCTATGTTTACATGAACTTTTTATCTTAATTTTGAAAGCTCTATCGACTATTAAAGTCCTGCTACAAAAAACTGGAACACTCTGCATAATTTTTTTAAAATAAAGAACTTTTAATTGAACTGATCAATAGTTTTTAGTTTTTGCTATTATATCACATATTTCGAAACGTACATCACGTTTTATATAAGATACACCGGGGCAAGTGTAAACCGGGGCTAGTGGATCCCAGCCTTATTCTGCTAAAATCATTTTCTGTAACGCAACGCCACTTATTGCACACTAACCCACCAACATCCTTCAGATGCGCTGTGGTATATGTAGCCAGCAGCGATTAATTGATAGTTCGAATTCGGCAGTGGCGTGATCGTTAGCGTTTTACATCGCATAGTGAGCTAGCACGTTCATGTTGTTTATGTTTGCTACGACCAGGGAATTCGTGGAAATATTTGAATCTATTCAAGTAAGTACTTAATAAACAATACTTTTTTGCATTTTAAACGTATGGATAACGTAATTTTATGCACAATAAAGAAACATGCATGGTTTACACTTGCCCCTAGAAATTACAGGGTGGGGCAAGTGTAACCTATGTTAGGTTCCACTTGCCTCAGTTGAGCCCGCGTTAATTAAGTAAGTAAGTACTTGTAATACCTATTTTAGACATGGTACGGACATATGTTCGGAAGAATCAGCCTGTTCAATACTCCAAGGAAACTCTAGAAACTGCCGTTGAAGCTGTGAAAAGTCAAGAATTAACGTTATACAGGGCAGTGAAGACTTACAACATCCCTAAATTCGCCCTTTTTAAACATGTTAAAGGTCAAAGGGGTATCAAAAACTCCACCATGGGGAGACCCACTACCATTTCCTATAAGGAAGAACGAAGAATAGCCGAAAGCATAAAACTCATGGAAAAATGGGGCTTCGGCCTTTCCAAAAAGGAAGTGTTGGTACTAATAGCTCGTTACGTTCAAGAAAATAAGATTCCAAATTCACTTAAAAATGGAGTACCAGGCGACGACTACTTTACACGATTTAAAAACACCTTCAACTTAAGCCAGAAGAAACCACAAATAGTACAAGTAGCAAGAAAAAGGAGTGTAGATCCATTTATCATTGATAATTATTTTACTCTGCGAAAAGATATTCCCCCAGCAAAAATTTACAACATAGACCAAACCAGTTTTTGCTTAGATCCGAGTAGAATAAAAGTTGTTGGCCAAAGAGGAACAGCGCAATAAGCGGTCAGAAGAAAACATCACTGTGTTAATTAAACGCTGCTGGGAAAAATTACGCATATTGTTTTAAAGGAAAAATGTCCACATGGTTGCAAAAGGATGACTAATATACAGGAATAACCTATTCGGCCACCAAAATGGCTGGATGGAAGTTGAAACTGAAAATTATTTCAAAAACAATTTTCTGAAAAATATACCCCAACAAAACTAGTTATTCTTATTTACGATGGGCATAGTTCATGTTGGATTCTCGCTCGTGCAAATAGCTAGACAAGAAAACATAGTCATTCTGAAGCTTCCTACACACAGCCACATCCTTCAACCCATGGACCTTAATGTGTTTGCCCTTAAAATGAAATGGGAGGAATAACTTATAAAATGGAATAGGAAGAGGTATGAAACTTAAAATCTATTTTTGCAACATTTCCAAAATTTGGAAAACTTAGATCCAGTAATCATCAAACATGGATTTGAAGGCAGGAATATATCCATTTTGTAACGTTGTAATTCCCATAGAGAATTATGAACCTCAAGCTTATAGACGGTGGTGCAATTTTAAAGAAAATCTGGCAGATAGAGCCGCATTTACTAATATAGTAACTGACGAAGCAATCACAGCTGTAGCGCCTGCAACAGTCACCATGGTGGAAGTAAATCCGCCAACACCAGCAATAGTCAGAGTACACGTAGAAGAAATTCCATCAGCCCCATCAACATCATCCGGAGTAAACGTCGAAGAAAATCCACCAGTCCCAACATCCAGAGTAAGTGTGAGTGAGGTATCAACACCTTCAAGTCCTAAAAGAAAAAACATTCGAAGAGTTGCTTTTAGAACAAATTAAGCAAACACCAAAAACTTCCACCGGAAGAAAAAGAATCTGCGGAGGTGCTGAGGTGGTCACTTCAGAAGACGTAAGTGCTAAGCTTGAAGACATTGAAAACCAAAGGCTACAAAAAGAAGTCAAAATAACAAAAACTATGAAAATAACCGAAAATAATAGCGAGTTAGAAAAAAAGGAGGAAGCTGGTAGCAAAGAGAAGCAAAATACGAAGGCAAAGAAAAAGAGACCATTAATTGAAGAGGAGAGAGCAGTGACGATAGCAGTGTTGAAGATTTGCAAAGCCATTCAAGCGATTCTAGTCTACATGAAGTACAAGACATGAATGAAAAAATCAAATACATCGACCAAATGCAACTAGACCTGTCAAAAATAAATGTGAATGATTGGGTTGTTGTGAAATTCGAACAAAAGAAACAGGTCAAGATGTATGTAGGCCAGCTCACCGAGAAAGAACCGTGTCTAGAAGTGAAATTTTGTAGAAGGATCGGGAAGACATCAACATTTCATTGGCCTCATGTTGAAGACAGAAGCATCATCAACGAATGTGAGATTTTTATGCATTTACCTTCGCCTACAGCAGATAAGAGAGGAAAAATCAGATTCAACATATTATTTAATTCGTATAATGTAGGATAAATTGTAATTTTGATCTTTTGTAATAAATTTATTTTGCAGCATACAACAATACTAGTTATTTACACATACCCCGGCAAACTCTCTTTAGTTCTAAATGCTAAAAAGTGTCGTAGGTTTTACTTGCCCCGGTGGTATGGGGCAAGTGTGTGTGTGTGAGTGTGTGTCTGAGTGTGTGTGAGTGTGTGTGATGTGTGTGTGTGTGTGTGTGTGTGTGTGTGAGTGTGTGTGTGTGTGTGTGTGTGTGTGTGTGTGTGTGTGTGTGTGTGTGTGTGTGTGTGTGTGTGTGTGTGTGTGTGTGTGTGTGTGTGTGTGTGTGTGTGTGTAGTGTGAGTGTGTGTGTGTGTGAGTGTGTGAGTGTGTGTGTGTGTGAGTGTGATGTGTGTGTGTGTGTGTGTGTGAAAGAGTGTGAGTGTGTGTGTGTGTGTGTGTGTGTGTGTGTGTGTGTGAGTGTGTGAGTGTGTGAGTGTGATGTGAGTGTGTGAGTGTGTGAGTGTGAGTGGATGTGTGGATGTGTGAGTGTGTGAGTGTGAGTGTGTGAGTGTGTGTGTGTATGAGTGTGTGAGTGTGTGAGTGTGTGAGTGAGTGAGTGAGTGAGTGTGTGAGTGTGTGAGTGTGAGTGTAGTGTGTGAGTGTGTGAGTGTGTGAGTGTGTGAGTGTGTGAGTGTGTGAGTGTGTGATGTGTGTGTGTGTGTGTGTGTGTGTGTGTGTGTGTGAGTGTGAGTGTGTGAGTGTGTGAGTGAAAATCATAGAACAAAATTATTGAAAATCATGATGATTTTCTATATTGGTACATCCTTAAAGTAACCTCTCTGCAATCAGCTTGCCAAATATAAACAAGGTAAACAGATAGGTCTAGAAGTGAAATTTTGTAGAAGGATCGGGAAGACATCAACATTTCATTGGCCTCATGTTGAAGACAGAAGCATCATCAACGAATGTGAGATTTTTATGCATTTACCTTCGCCTACAGCAGATAAGAGAGGAAAAATCAGATTCAACATATTATTTGATTCGTATAATGTAGGATAAATTGTAATTTTGATCTTTTGTAATAAATTTATTTTGCAGTCAATCTGTATTTGAGATCGGCATCTCTTAGTTAAATGTGAAGTGTGTGTTCTTGCTGTGTAGGTGAAGTGTGTGAGTAGTGTGTTGAGTGTGTGTAGTGTGTGAGTGTTGAGATTGTGTGATGTGTGTATGTGTGAGTGTGTTGATGTGTGTGGTTGATGTAGTGTGGTTGTGGTGTGTGTGAGTGAGTGGTGTGTGAGTGTGTGAGTGTGTGAGTGTGTGAGTGTGTGATGTGTGTGTAGTGTGTGAGTGTGAGTGAGTGTGTGTGTAGTGAGTGTGTGAGTGTGTGAGTGTGTGTGTGTGTGTGTGTGTGTGTGTGTGTGTGTGTGGTGTGTGTGTGTGAGTGTGTGAGTGTAGTGGAGTGTGAGTGAATTAGTAAGAAATGTGAGTGTGAATTGTGATGTGTGTATGAGTGTGAGTGTGTAATCGTTGGTAGGGAGGAGTAACTTGAAGTGTGTGCAAATATAAAAGTGTATGAGTGAGTGTCGTGAAGTGTGATGTGTGGTGTGAGTGTAAGGATGAGGTGAAGTGTGTAGTGTGTGCTGATGTGTGAAGTGTGTATAGATGTGTGTGTGTGTGTGTGTGATGGAGTGTGTAGTCGTAGTCAGATAGAAGTTAGTGAAAATATCAGATTCAACATATTATTTAATTCGAAATATAATGATAGGATAAATTGTAATTTTGATCTGTACATCAAATTTATTCCTCTGCAGCATCACAACAATATAGATTTTTACAATACCTAGCAACTCCAGTCTAGAATGAAAAAAGTGTCAAGCATATTACATTCGTGGTATGTGGACAAATGTATTATTGATGTTGAGATTTTATGTTTGTGCAGATAATGTAGTGTGATGTCACATGGATTTTTAGTTCGTATAATGTGATAAAGTGTGATGTGTTGTTTTGTGTGTGTGATGGTGTGAATGTGTGTGTGTAGTGTGTGTGTAGTGTGTATGTGAGTGTGTGTAGTGTGTGTGTGTGAGTGTGTGTGTGTGTGTGTGTGAGTGTGTGTGTGATGTGTGTGTGATGTGTGAGTGTGTGTAGTGTGTGTGTGTGTGTGTGAGTGTGTGTGTGTGTGATGTGTGTGTGTGTGTGAGTGTGTGAGTGTGTGTAGTGTGTGAGTGTGTGAGTGTGATGTGTGTGTGTGTGGTGTGAGTGTGTGGTGTGTGTGTGTGAGTGTGAGTGTGTGAGTGTGAGTGTGAGTGTGTGAGTGTGAGTGTGTGAGTGGATGTGTGAGTGTGTGAGTGTGTGTAGTGTGTGAGGTGTGTGTGTGTGAGTGTGTGAGTGTGAGGTGAGTGGTGTGTGGTGTGTGGTGTGTGTGAGTGTGAGGTGTGAGTGTGTGAGTGTAGATGTGAGAGTGAAATGTGAGTGTGAAGTGATGTGAGTGTGTGTGTGTGATGTGGTGTGTGTAGTGTGAGTGTTGAGTGTGAGTGCAAATATAGAATAAAAGATAGTTGAAAATCATGATGATTTTGTAGATGGTATCCTTAGAAGTAACTCTCTGCAATCAGCTTGAAGATATAAACATAGTAACGATAGGTCTAGATAGTGAAATTCTTGTACAGAATAGGATCGGAAGATCAGATCAACATTTCATTGGCCTCATGTTGAATGACAGAAGCATCATCAACTGAATTTGATTTGTAATGAAATTTACCTTCGCCTACAGCAGTACAGAGGGAAATCAGTATTCATACCCGCATATTTTGAGTTCTATAATGCTAGGATAAATTGTAAGTTTTGATCTTTGTAGATAGGAATTTATTTGTAGCATACAACAATTAGTTTTGTACTCGTGCAATTTTCAGTTCTAATGCTAAAAGTGTCAGGTTGTTGATTGTGGTGGTATGAGGAAGTGTGTGTGTGAGTGTGTGAGTGTGTGTGTGAGTGTGTGTGTGTGTGTGAGTGTGTGTGAGTGTGTAGTGTGTGTAGTGTGTGTGTGTAGTGTGTGTGTGTGTGTGTGGTGTGTGAGTGTGTGTGTGTGAGTGTGTGAGTGTGGTTGTGAGTGTAGTGTGTGAGTGTGAGTGTGTGTAGTGTGTGATGTGTGATGTGTGTGTGTAGTGTGTGAGTGTGTAGTGTGTGAGTGTGTGTGAGTGTGTGAGTGTGTGAGTGATGTGTAGTGTGTAGTGAGTGTGAGTGTGTGTGTAGTGTGTGAGTGTGTGAGTGTGTAGTGTGTGAGTGTGAGTGTGTGAGTGGTGAGTGTGAGTGTGTAGTGTGTGAGGTGTGAGTGTGAGTGTGTGAGGTGTGTGAGTGTGTGAGTGTGTGAGTGTGTGAGTGTGTGAGTGTGAGTGTGTGGTGTATGTGTGTGTGTGTGTGTGTGGTGTGTGAGTGTGTGTGTGTAGTGAAAATCATAGAACAAAATTGAAAATCATGATGATTTTCTATATTGGTACATTCTTAAAGTAACCTCTCTGCAATCAGCTTGCCAAATATAAACAAGGTAAACAGATAGGTTTTCTTATTTAGTCAGGTCAAAGTGGAGGTACTGAAATTCCCGGTTCCACTTACCCCGGTGTACCTTAAATTAATACACCACCAGTATGTCGACTATCTGAATTGCATCTTATACATACATATTTTTTAATAGTTAATTAGATGTCGCAAATATCATCCGTGACCTTAGCTTCCGATAAGCATACAATGATAGTATTTAAATCTGTTATTAGTTTGACAATTTCACATTTATGTGGAAGGAACTTTGAGCATTCAAATGAATGATGATTACATTTTTATTTAATCGCGAATGTCTGGTTCCTTTGAAATAACAGGATTTTGAAAATTTAAAGACATTGCGGGAGGCATTGACCTATGTGAACTCTGAGATTGATATTGTACATTATTATCGTACCTGGCTTGATAACGAGCATCCTGTAGTATTAGTGTTTTAATTTGTGGGGGTATATTCCTATTACATTTATTTTGCATTAACGGAGTCAAAATAATATTATCATCATTAATAAGTCGTTTTAAAACACAATCCTTCCCAAAAAAATTATTGTTATTGTAAATATTATTCGCCAGAGTTTTAATAGTTTTATCAATCCCCATTTATTGAAATGAACGCCTATACCTACGCGTATACAGTTTATTTGTTACCTTCAAGTTTATATCAACATTATTACATTTAGATTGCAGTTTATTTATTTCATTACAAAATTTGTTAGAAATATATTTGTTGTAAATATATTATTGTTAATTACCTCGTCATTTATAATTTTGTCGTCTATACTGCGGATTTACAAGCAAATGCATATTTGCCTGGGATTAATATCCTTAATGATAATTGAAAGATACATGTTTCATCCAATATTAAAGCAATTGAGCCACATTTATAAATGCTTATTGTGCTTATTTTAACGTTTTTGTGCTTATATCTTTGTATTTGATTATTATTGCTTATTTTGCTTTTTCAATGCTTATATCTGGTACTTTTTGGGGTTAATTTTTAAACAGACAAAATCTACAACGACAAGTTTCTTATGAAACCAAATAAGATTAACAATAGACACAAGTATTGTTAACGTTCATTGGTAAAACCAGTAAAACCAAAGATAAGCAATGAAACTAAAATATTTTGCTAGTAAATTTAATTGACTTGTTTTGTAAGAGGATTAGCAAAAGTAATTAATAATTATGTAGGTAAATCCTTGAATAGATTCTTGGTAAGAAGGCTGCTTACTGACAAGTCTGGAATTTCCCATCCCTTTGAAGTTATTGTTTTTGGATGTTTGTGGAGGATTAAATGTTTAACAAATATTTTCGGCATGGGATTCTTTGCAATTGTACAGTGGGTACACAACCGCATTTATCAAATTGCAGTTGAAGCAGAGAGTTGTGCCTCGTGTATTTTTATATTGAAACATAGTGTTGTGTTAATTTAGTTATGGGAAAAGTCAAAAAATATTTTAATAAAACAATGGATAAAGGACTACTCGTGCTTTTCATCCGATGGTGAGGTGGTGTTTTGTAATCCGTGCAATAAGCAGGTAAGTTAACTTTTAAATATAATACTAATTTGGATTTATTGTAGTGAGAAATATTCCTTAATTTAAAGTAATTAAAAATTAGTAAACTAATAAAGCAAGTTGTCCTTTTTGTTAGATAATTGTGTAACCTTTCAAAAAAAATTTTATATTTATTGTTTGTGCATCTGCACAAACTATTACATGGCACTTTAATATCTATAATTTAATTAAAGGATAATGATGTTGACTAATAATTATTTTTTGATCTTATAATAGGTATCCAGTAATAAGAAACATCAATTGCAGCAGCATGCGCAAACTGCTTTGCACCAAGCTAATGTAGCAAGAAAAATAATTTGAAGCAGACGTTTTTAACTAGTACATTCACGGACAGTCGCAATGAATTTGCTGAAAACCTTTGTCACGCACTTGTGGCCGCTAATATTCCATGGGGGGCGGTAGAGAATCCAATTTTTAAGGAGTTCCTAGAAAAATATAGCAAGTGCCATGTCCCAAGTGAATCGACTTTACCCAAAAATTATCTGGATAAGTGCTACGATGTCGCCATTCAACAAATCAGGGAAAATATCGGGGAAGGACCTATCTGATTTTCAGTTGATGAAACGACAGATGCTTCTGGAAATTTTTTAGTAGGAATATTATTAAAATCGAATTCCACTAAATCATATCTTTTGTGTTCTAAAGTTCTAGAACGAACCAATAGTCAAACTATTGCTTAGTTTGTAAATGCTTCTTTAAGATTTTTATATCAAAGTGATTTTAATGATAAAAATGTATTAATTACGTACTCTGATGCAGCTCCCTGCATGTTAGCTGCAGGTAGGTTGCTTCATACATTTTACCCAAATTTGATACATGTTACATGTTTGGTTCATGCTCTTCATCGAGTTGCGGAAAAAATTCGCGAAGAATATTCCAACGTAAATAAATGTATTTCCTCAGTTAAAAAAGTTTTTGTTAAAGCGCCTCTAATAACGGCTTACTATAAACGAAAATTACCAAATACGGCTTTACCGCCAGAACCTGTATTAACAAGATGGGGAACGTGGTTAAAAGCTGTGGAATTTTATTCATGCAACTTTGAAAGAATAGTTGAGGTACTTAACGATTTTGATGAAAGTGACAGCACAGCAATACGTAATGCAAAAGCTGCTTTAAAAGATATAAATTTACAGTGCAATATTGCCTATATTTCAAGCATTTTTTTATGTATCACAGAAGCTATACAAAAGTTAGAAACATCACACCTCAGTCTAAATGAATATTTAAATATTGTAAAACAAGTTCAACTAAAAATTGAAATGGCCAAGGGAATAACCGCAGAAAAAATAAAAACGAAATTAAGTTCAGTTCTTGCAAATAATCCTGGTTACGCATTATTAGTAGACCTCGGATTTCTAAGCACTAATAATTCCCGAAATAATCATTCAAGATGCATTTTAAAATTGTTAAAATAAGCATTAAAAAAACATTTATAAGCACAAATAAACGTTTATATGCAACAATAAGCATTCCTTATGCACAATTTTTTTTTTTTTTTGTCGTTTATTTGCTTATAGATATACTTTTTCTTATGTTCTACTTCTTTTCCTCGGGACAGCTTAGGGGTCTTCTCCCTCTTCAGCCCTGGTCTGCTTCCTTCATGTTCTTCATAATTGTTGAATTGGTTGGTTCCAATATTGTGCTATGTTTTGTGTTTAAAAAAGAAAAAAATATATATATACTTTATTAGGATTTTTATAAGTGTTGGTTTAGTGGTGTGTGTGTGTGTAGTGTTGTGGTTTGCGCGTTGGCCTTTTCCATTGCTGTGGTCGTCATCGGTGTTGAGGTCGGACTTCTCCATTTTCATATGCCATTGGTCGTCATCGTTGTTGGGGTCAGATTTCGCCATTTCCATATGCCATTAGTCGTCATTATCGTTGTTGGTGTCGGACTTCGCCATTTCCATGTGCCATTTCCCATTTTCGAGCTGTAGTCGTCATCATTTACAAACAAGGGGGTAGCTTTATCTAAGTAGGTAGGAGTGTCATCTAGGATCATGTCAAAGTCTTCTGGTAGGTCGTTTAGTAATTGTGTTAGTAGTGCTGGTAAGTGTTTAAATTTCTTCCTGGGTTTCTCAGGTTGTATAGTCTTTTGCTTGTGTAGTATGTAGTTTTAAGTATGTTTTAGTTGCATTTGTATTGCCGTGCACTCTGTGGTTTGTGAATTTTGTTTGTAGTGTCTTGATTCTGTCGACGATAGGTTGTAGTCTGCTGTTTGTATAGTCAAGTCGTTGGGGAGTCTGTAGTCAGTCCATGGATGGTTCTTAGTATATTACGTTCACAGGCAGCGATGGATTGTAGGTTATTGGGTTTGAGGGAGGCGTACAATGGCGCACGGTAGTCGATTAGGGCCTCATGTATGTTTTGTATGTATGTTGTAAGGTTTTGGGTGGCAACCTGTCGCATCCTCGTAATGCTTTTAGTAAGTTTGCGCGGTTCCGTACTTTGTTCAGGTTATTTTGTAAGTCTTGGTTCCAGTTAAGGGTATTCGTGAAGGTAATCCCTAAGTATATTATTTTGTCTTGTGGATGTAATTGTATGTCCCAATAAAAAATTGCGTTATTTATTTCCAGAGTGAAAGGCAATAATGGGTTTTTAAAAAATAAAAACAACAGTAAAGTAGTTCATGTATTTATTTATGGAACAATATATATTTAAATAAAATACAATGTGCCCTAATGTTCTAAAAGAAACATAAAACGATTAACCCCTAACAACTACGAGGTTTTTTTTAACAACTAAACTCATAAAAAAATTAATGGTAATTTGAAAAGCAATACGCAATTAATATTTTTTCTAGATTTTCTGAAGTGAAACTTCTTCGCTTTTCATTGAAAATTAATTTATAGGCAGAAAATGATCTTTCAACCTCTACCGATCTTAACGGTGCACATTTAAAAAACTGCACTAGTTCCAAGGGAATATTACTGGGCGAATCAAAATTCCCTTCCCCTGATAGTATTTTATCAGTGACATCCAAAGTATGGTATCCAAGATTTTTATTAATAACGAAAGCAAATTTGCTTTTAACAATTTCCGCAGTTTTTCCGTTTGAACTTTCTATTTCGGTTTTGAGAGTTCTTACTATATTTAAACTATCATTAAGGGAAAGATGGGAATTTTCTAGTTTTTTAATTGCTTCTGCAATGCATAAAAAGTTGCTGGAGATATAGTCTGTAAAAATAAATATTTTCTATTTCGGCTTAGCGCTTTATTACCTCTGAGACATTGGGAATATACAGCCGTTTCTTTCTAACGTTTGGGTTTCAATAGAAACGTACGCGGCTTAAGTGAAAGCGTAAATTACCTGCTCAATGACTTAAGACCGCTGGCGAGAGGTAAACACAATGGAATTTTAATTCTATTCCAGAAGTTATAAAACGTTTTGAACGATTTTTAATTTTAACTACGTTGCAAAGTTTTCTTTTGTGTGTGGATGCAGAGGTTTATTACTTAATATAATTCATTTATTTTGAAATGTGCAACAACGAAATCATTAATTGATAATTAAAAGGAATTGATATGCATAAACCAGTTTTTATTGTTTACTAATAGTGACATTAATTGTACATGCAGAACATAACGTACATTCAAATATTATATAGGAATGCACTTATACCTAATGGGATAATTAGTAGAAAGTGATGAAAGTGGTAATCAATTCCTCATTATTTAATCTATTATAATAGGTGGCTATTTGCGTATTTAGACCCCAAAATAATACATTGCCTCAAAATCTTTTTAAAAAACGAACTTCGAGTACCGCCGTGACGAAAGTATAAAAAAAATTTGGCCTTATCAAAAAGATAAAATTTGATAATTTCGAAATTTAATATCTGGAAAAGTGTTTGAGATACCGGAATATTGAATTCAGTACCGAACTGAGTTCGTTAAAAACGGTAACTTCTGGAATAGGATTACATTTCCATTGTCTCAGAGTAATAAAGCGCTAAGCCGAAATAGAAAATCTTTATTTTTACAGACTATACAATACAATATTATGCAAATTCTTGTCTTTCACAAGACGTTTTGCAGTTTGAATGGAAATTGCGTCAGTTTCGTCAAAATCACTAATTAGTTCTGCATATCGTTAAAATGGTTTGCAAAAAGTGTACTGCTTTTAACCAAGTACCCATCTTGTAATAATAGTTCTGGGGTAATGATAAATTGGGCAATTTAGATTTATAGTGAGCTACGCGCGTGGGTGCTTTAAGAAATATTTTTAATTACAGCAATGAAAGTATTAACGCTTGGATATGAATCCGTAATAGTTTCTGCTATTCGGTGAAGACCATGTGCTAGACACGTAACATGTACTAAGTTAGGGTAAAATGTTTTCAGTAATTTTCCTGCAGCTACCATGTAAGCTACGGCATCTGTGTACATGAGTAAAACATTTTGTCGTTAAACTCCGTGGGGAATAGAAATCTTAAGCAGGAATTCACAAAATAAGTTACCGTATTGCTATTCGTTTTTTCTAAGACTTTAGAACATACCAAATATGATCTTGTTGAATCGAATTTGCTTCAACTGAAAACCAAATTGGATGTCCTGATACGTCTTCTCGTATTTGCTGTATGGCAGAATTATAGCAAACGTCCAGATAGTTTTTTTAATGTTGATTCCGTAGGAATACTGCGATCACAATATTTTTCAAAAATGTTTTAAAAATTGGATTTTCAACAGCTTTCTACGGGATATTTGCAGCGATTAAAGCACGACACAAATCTTCAGAAAAACCATTTCTTTTCTCAGTTGAATGGGTTAAAAATGTTTGTTTTAATGATTGCTTTCGAGCAACACTGGCCTGATGCAAAGATGTTTTAACGTGTTGTTGCATTTGATGTTTTTGTGCTTGATACATTGAAAACACAAAAATGCATTATTATTTAATATTAAAGGACCCTGCACACCTCTTATGGGTTTTTAAACCACAGTCAAATTTAATGAAATTTTAGTATGTTATAGACTAAAACTATCTGAACAATATTTGTCATTGGACCAACTTAATCTAATGGCTAGTTTTTGATATACAGGGCGTTAAAGTGGTAGTGCCTAATAAGCATTATGGCTTTTCAGTGAGTTTTAGCATAGATATACAAGTGTTACAATTATATATTATACTGTTTAGTAATTTTTTATTATTCTGTACTTTCTATCATTCTATACATGGTGTTTTAATAAAAATTAGTAGTTAACACTATTAAAAATTACAGATATAGCCATAAGCCTGATACATATCTACACTTTCGATTGTTAATAACAACCAGTTACTTAAAATGACAATGTCACCTGTAACTAAGTTTCCTTAAAGTCATTATTTAAGTTTACATTAAAATGGCTTTTCGATTAAACTTTCAGTGTTATGTATGTGAAATAGTGGGGAATCCCAGACAAATGACCATTTTACGACAAAATGCCGACCAGAAGATAAATATTGCTCAGAGAAGACTTCAGGAACTTTCACTTCCGCCAATGGACATAAATGGTAATACCAGGCTATGTATAAATTGCAATCAAGGTATCATAGATGAAATTCAGGTCTATGAAAATGATCCAGTTCCAACAATTATGAAGCTTCCTCTAAAATATGGTGCCACTCATCGTTTAATATGCAATAATGCTGCAAATATTCAACATTTATCAGGACAGGCAAGGACAAATATTTTTATGCGAAAGGGAGTATACATACCTCGTATTTGTAAGGTTTGTCCTGTCCATCTTGATGCGAATGGTTATTGCTTTTTCCATTAGAAAATGGTATAAGGTCCATTAAAAAGCCATACAATTTAAAAGGGGCAGAGTTGGATCAGTTGTTGACAACAATACGAGAAAGTAACACAAAAAATAAAACTTTTTCGGATGAAAACAATTTCAGTGATGAGGAGCTAAGTGCGCTGTCATCCTTAAACAGGGATCAATTTGGGGAATTGTTCAACCTTTGTGCGAATGTTAATATTTACGGAAGATGGAGAGAAGTTAAAAAAAAGATTTACTGTGTTTTTTATGTAAATTACGTCAAGGACTTTCAAAACGTTTTTAGCGGCGATGTTTTCTTATGGTAGCAGACAGGGTGTCTCATTGGCAATTCAAAAAGTTAAGGAATCATTATCCAATAATTTTGTGCCCCAGAATTTAGGACCTCGTCACATAAACCATAACCAATTTATTGCAGAACACGTTACCAGATTTGCAAATGAGTTATTTAATGAGGAACCTGAAAACCCAAAAGCCATTATTTGTATCGATGCCACTTATGTTAACATAGAGCGTAGCAAAAATTTTCAGACCCCCAGGCAGTCCTATTCAGTTCACAAGCATTGCCATCTTGTTAAGCCAGTGCTAGTTGTTGCCCCAGATGGATATATTTTGGATGTTCATGGTCCATACTTTTCCGACCCAAGAAATAATGATGCGAGTATATTAAGATACCAATATAATCAGGATCAAGAACTAAGACACTGGCTGCAACCTGGCGATGTTGTGATTGTGGATAGAGGCTACCGAGATGCTCGGGAATTTTTAAATAATATTGGAATATTTGTGCAAAAAAACGGACACGTTCAGTCAATATTTAAAATTTTTCGTAACTGATTTTCAATTGCCCAAATACCCAATTTCCGGACATTTTTCCGTGTTGCCTGTGCCCTAATAAACCGCTACCATCCACCACTACATATGGAAGAAGCAAATGAAGAACTAGCACGAGAAATGCTTCAAATGGTAAACGAACCTAATCATGTACAAGCTAGAGCGGAAAATGAAGGCTTTTTGAGGCGGCACGGCAGATGGGCACCTTTAGAACAAAACCAATTAAAAAATTTTCCAGTTCTAAATATAGCTCAATTAAGACGCATAACCTACGGAACTTTCCAACTTAAACCAGCACCTCCTTACATACAGGATAACAAGCACCAACTGGGCAACCACTTTTTCGAAATTGATACGGCGTTCAACGAATTAAATCTCGTTCGGCTTAGAATTAGATCTAGACATAGAAATCAAATTAAATATCAAATAATAATTAGCTATAACCCTGTTCCTGATAATGATGCTGAACAAGAAGATGGTCCTATATTTGGCTACTATTGCCAATGCAAAACAGGAGCGCGAACTATAGGAATGTGTGCACATATAGCAGCAGTTATTTGGTTTTTGGGCTATACAAGGCACGAAGAAGTTATTAGGCTACCGCAAACCAAAGTGCTAGCCGCTACTCATGCTGTTTTAAACAGACATGCAGCCGTCTAAATGTTCCGTTTATTGTATATAAGTCATGTAAATATTAGCTTGTTTATTTTATGTATAAGTTCCACTTTTTATCATGTAAATAATTATATTTCGTACTAATTTTTGTTGAAACACCCTATATAAATGTTAGAAAGTACAGAATAATAATAATTACAAAAAAGTATAATATGTAATGGTAACACTTGCGTATATCAATGTTAAAACCCACAGAACAGCCATTATTCTTATTAGGCACTATTACTTTAACGCCCTGTATATCAAAAACTAGCCATTATATTAAGTTGGTCCAATGACAAATATTGTTCAGATAGTTTTAGTCTATAACATATTAACATTTTATTAAATTTGACTGTGGTCTAAAAACCCATAAGAGGTGTGCAGCGTCCTTTATTTGTTTATTATTCGAACAAAACTTATGACCGAAATTATGTAATTAAAATTAAAATTGCGTTAGATACTTACTTCTTTGTTGCAAACATTACAAAATATGACGTCACCATCAGATGAAAAGCAATCGTAGTCTTTTAACCACTGTTTAATTAGCACACTTTTTGGAAGTTCATCCTTTCCCATTTTTGTTTTTTTAATAACCGAAAGTTATAGTTTAATTATCTAGTAATCAGTTGAATTTAATTAGAATTAATTTCATTTGCTGTTACAAAGTGCATTGAAGCAGCAACAGCAAGTAGTCACTACCGAATGTATGTGAAAATTCAAACTGAGAATGTTTTTGAAGTAGAAGGCATAGAAAACCACATGTTTTAGGGCTGCTTGACCATTCGGCACCTACAAAGCACGAGGCGGTCACGCGCTGTACACTTGTTTACGCTGCTGACTCTTGGTTTTGAATATACTTGAGTTGTAAACAAACATCTGTGCCTACTTAAAATACACAATTCTCGAAAATCTTAACAAGTAAGCCGTCGGCTTACGACATTGTTAATCTCTAGAGTGGTAGCTTATTGTATCTGTCGTTTTTATTTAAAAACTTTACAAAAACTCATTGTTGAAGAGATTTTAAAATAGACAAGCTTAAATTTTAAATATAAGTTCAAACGTAAAAATCCCCGAGCAGAAAATAAGCACAAATAAGCACGTTTTATATAAATAAGCACTTAAACACCAAAATAAGCACAATAAGCATAAATAACTTTAGCTCATTTTCCATCAAATTGTCTGAAACGACTTTATTTTTATTTTCAAGGCAGTATACCTAATACACACAAATAAGCGTTTCTTAGAAATCCGAGGTCTAGTTATTAGTTACCGTAGACAAAATTTTAACAGAGTAAGAGGTGGAGCTGCCAGAAAATATTTCTATGGAGTACATTGAATTTTTTAAATATGCCCTAGTAACATCTGTTGATATTGAAAGATCATTTTCAGCATATAAGCTCATTTTTTCTGAAAAACGTAGAAATTTCGCCCCAGAAAATTTAGAAAAGGTGTTAGTAACTTACTGTTTTACCAATTACAGCTGATTAATTTTCTCCATGTTAGATTAAGGTATTATAATTTAAGTATTTAGATCTGTAATTCTAACAAAAATATTTAACTAGTTTATTTTTTAAGTACCTATATAACTGATATGTAATTCTGTTAAATAGGACAATAAAAGTTGAAAATGTTTACAGTAATTTTTTTTAACTAACAGTAGTGGTTTTAACAGATTATTTCTGCTTGAAAGTGTTTTTCGAGCTTATAAATGCTTATTTATGCATATTTATACGTATTTGTGCTTATTTATACATTATTTTGGTACTTATTTGAAAATTTATACTGCTTATTTTAATTTTTATATGTGCTTATAAATCCACAGTCATTGTCATAATAATAAGGGATAGTTGTAAATAGGATGTTTGTGTGTACAGATACACTGAACTTGATAATTACGGTTTAGTTCATTTTGTAAAAAAATTGTCAAATTACCACCTACTACCTACTATCAGCTAGTATCAACGCCTTTTTAATATTACCTTTGAGAGCTTGACTATGGTTTTGTGAATTTTCAGTTTTCGGTTTAATCTTACATGCGATGTTTACATTTCTTGCGTCGGAGACCATCGTATCGTTGCTGATAGCATTTTCATTCTTCTTACTTTCTTTGACTCTTCTATCTTTGATATGAAACTCGTTTTCACTGCTTTATATAGTTGGGGTACTTTTCTTTCTAAAACACTCAATTTATATTGTAGAACATCGACCTTGTTAAAAATAAAGCGCCTTTTTTTTAATTTAAGATTTTTAATATCTTTGGGTTTTAATACAGCACAGAATTTGTTAGGATCAAGCTTTAGAGAGTTCTTTAGTCTTAAAATTAGCTCACTTTTTTTTCCAACACTACTTAATCCTTTCATTTTTAATTGATGTTTCAACTCAACACACTTGAGATTATCAACATCCATACGTTCTTTCGTCTATTCAGTAATAATAACCTGCTATAGTATATATTTTGAAAATATAATAAAGAGCTTATATGCTCTATTAACTTTACTATAATTAATTTACTCAATAATTTGGACAAAAATATACAATTCGGGACTTGAAAAAATAGTGATTTTCAATTCTCGGTGACAGTAGCTATGCTAGCCTACTCCAATACTCATGCATAGCATCAGAGCTTTTAGTTTGTTGTGTATTCTATCTCACTTAGCACGTGAACTGATTGTACCGTCTTTGTCTTACTTATTATAAGTCAGACCCGTGATAATATGTTTCCATTACTGTATATATACAGGGTGCGGCATTAGTGCGTCGATGTACAATATATCCGTTATTAAAGAAGATATCAACAAAGTTATTTACAAAAATTATAGGCAACATCTAGCTTCACATTATAAAATTATTTTCGTATTTACAGGGTGTTACATATTACCAGGGTGAACCAAACGCCTTTTTTAATGGGACACCCTATATATTATTTGCAAATTTAGATTAAGCTCATCTCCCCCATACTTCCAATATAGGGTTTCATTACGTTATACAGGGTATTTCAAAAGTTATGGTCAATTGTACAATTCTCATTTCAACGTCCTGTATACCCTAGACAGAACAACCTAACAATAATTTTTTCCAAGCATAACTTTTTACATTGGTACAGTGTTACGAGAAAGTGCCTTTTTTTATTATTGCACCAATTGAATATAGAGCGAGCCAAAACTCGAACACATGATTTTGTCAATTTTTTCAAATGAATCACCGGGTGTTTTATTTTAAACGGTGAAAATACACTTTAAGTTCTTTCATTTTTATTAAGCACTCCCTATAGCTAAAATCGTTAATTTATGACATGTTTTCAATTTCATAACAGACAGATTTTTTTTAATATTTCTAATACAAGTTAGCCGTGAACAAATAAAAGTGTGATAAATTATTATAAACAATTAAAAAAACATCGGTTATTAAGACAAAATTCTTATAAAATTAATTTATTTCATAATAAATGTTCAAAATGTCCACCGAAAACATCAATACAGCATTGCAGTCGACCTTCAAATTCTCGACTGACATTTCTACATTAATACTCTGGAATGCTTCCCGTATTCTATTCTTCATATCATCTTGTTTTTCTTGTCTTGGTTTTTCACATAACCCCACTTGAAGAAGTCAATTTTACTTAACTCTGGTGAACGAGCTGGCCATGCAATGGGTCCTCCTCTTCTCACCCATCTTCCAGGAAAATGAGTATTAAGATGATTATGAATCAATCTAGTGTGATATACCGGAGCTCCATCGTGTAACAACCACATTCTTTGACGAATGTTAAGGGGAACGTATGCCAACAGCAATGGTAAATGATTTTCTAAAAAGTCCAAATAAACCTGACCATTCACTGCTCCATCGAAAAAATCTGGACCAATTTCGTGATCTCCAACCATACCACCCCTAATATTCAAAGACCACCTAGTTTGACTATGAGTTGCTATAAGATGGGGATTACTTGTCGAATAATAATAGAAATTGTGTCTATTCACAGTTCCATTTTTATGAAACGTGGCTTCGTCTCCAAAGAGGACAAAATCAAAGAAATCCGCCTGATTGTAGATTTGTTGTTGAGCCCATTCACAAAAAGCAACCCTTCTGGGATAGTCATATTCGAGTAACTCTTGATGCAACTGGATATGGTATGGATGCATCTTATTTTTACTCAGTATTCTTCGGACGGGCCTGTCACTGATATGCTGACGCGAGATTTCACGTGTACTAACATGTGGATTATGCGTAACTTCAAGCATCACGTTAAATTCATTTTCCTCGTTAAGTACTAATTTTGTCCTTTCCTTTTTTTCATAAACTACTGAATCCGTACGATTAAAACCTTTCCAACGTTATTTTCTCGGGCTGTCTTCGTGCGGGATATCTCTCTTTGTAAATTATTTGTGCTAATAAACAAGTTTTCATACATTCCCCCAGTACCCATATCATGTCTGTTAATTCCACAACAGGAAAGTTCATTTCAAACAGTATTCAAGTGTTTACAAACTAATAAACACTACACAATCTCAAAGAAGTTTGTTAAATGACAAGCTAGCTAACTTGTTATAATGGAAATTGTCAACTCTTTCTTTTATTAACCTGAGAATATAATTCACATGTCACGTGGTACATTTTTGATTACTTTCATTGGTTAAAACACAAAAACAAAATCGCAGAATAGGCTATCAAATCGGTGCTTATTTTATCACCGCATGTTGACTGTCACATGATTTTAATAAATACAATAGTTTACTGTCAAAGTGACAAAAAGTTTCAAAGAAATAAATAATTGTATTGATTATCTTACAACTGTAATATTTACTATCAAAGTGACAGATCGTTTACAATTGTAAGCTTAAAAAAATATATTTTTTATTAACGTTCATTATATTCTCTTACCAAATATAACACGTGTTATGATTGATCATCGATGATACCACTCGTTAAAACCTGTAAAAAATTTAATTTTCATCGGTTTTAACTCGAGCTATCACCAATGATAATCATAACACTAGTATTATCCCCGCAAATATCTCGGAAATTAACTATTTTAGCTATAGGGGATGCTTAATAAAAATGAAAGAACATAAAGTGTATTTTTACTTTTTAAAATAAAATACAGAGTGTTCATTTGAAAAAATTTACTAAATCATGTTATATATTCAATATATTCAATTGGTGCAATAATAAATAAATAGCACTTTCTCGTAACACTGTACCAATGTCAAAAAGTTATGCCTGGAAAAAGTTATTGTTAGGTTGTTCTGTCTAGGGTATACAGGATGTTGAAATGAGAATGATTTTCGTGTACAATTGACCATAACTTTTGAAATACCCTGTATAACGTAATGAAACACTATATTGGAAGTATGGGAGAGATGAGCTTAATGTAAATTTGAAATAATATATAGGGTGTTCCATTTAAAAAAAATATGTTTGATTCACCCTGGTAATATGTAACACCCTGTAAATACGAACATAATTTTATAATGTGTGTGTGTGTGTGTATATACAGGGTGTCCACAAACTCTTTTCACGAAAGAAAACTGCAGATTCTAGACTTTATGTCGATTTAACGTAAATTAGCTTAATACAAAAATACTTCCTAAGAGAGCTGGAGCTCTTGGAAAATGGCGCCCTAACATCGGTTTAATTCAAATATCTTCAAAATGGTTTCCCTTTAAATGATAGCGTTCTGTACATTTATTTAGTGGAATATACCCAATCGTATGGCACGAATACGATTTTTTAGTTGTACTCATAAGCGACTCGTTTGGGCGGGGCATTGGACATTGTTATTCATCAGTTTCTTGTTTTTCAAAATTTCACAATTTTAACATAAAATTTAAAAAATGTCGATTTTTTTATAAAAGAACGATACTCTTGTCTGCAGTCGCTACGACGCACCGTTTTCGAAATAAATCGATTTGAACTTTTCATGTGTTAATCATACTTTTATAAAATTAACTAACGAATTCATTTACAATTATGAAAAATGGCTATGGAAAATAAACAAAATAACAATTGCGTGAACGTCAAACTGCTCTCATGTCATAAATTAAATTTGCTTTAGAAAGTAAGAAATAAACTCGGGTAAAAAATAACCGTTTTTAATACAAAAAAATGTTGCTGACACAATTAATATTAAAAAAAATTCAAAATGACAACTGAAAGCATGAAACACAAAACTGAATCTACAAAAAATGCTCCACATGACAACCATCCGTTTCTATACACAAATTTATTCGTTTATGTAAAAATTGCCGAATTTTTGCAAAAATTCCCCTATTGTTCCTAAATTCGTCGCAGGCATCATGAATTCTTTTCCAAAGCTGATCGCGTGTTTCTAGTGGTTGGGAATAAACTACTGATTTTAGATATACCCAAACACAAAAATGGCAAGGATTTAAATCTGGAGACCTTGCTGGCCAAGCAACCGGACCGCTTCTTCCGATCCATCGCTCTCGGTAATTGTTATCTAAAAAAGTACGAACAGTTCTGCTATAGTGAGCCGGACAACCATCATATAAACACCACAAGTTTCGCCGAATAGTCAGATTAATATCATCTAATAAACCGGTAAAGTATTTTGTAGACGGTTGAGATATTCTTCGCCGTTTAAACGCTTAGGCAATTCTACAAATCTACAGGTCCAATCAAATTATCACCAAGAACACCTATCCATACATTAATGGTAAACCTTTCATGATGTTTACTTTCCCTTATCGCATTAGGGTTTTCATCAACACAGGAGTAACAGTGTCCATTGTGCACATTAAAAATTCCATCTTTTGTAAAAGCGGCTTCATCACAAAACAAAATATTAGAAAAAAAATCTTGGTCTTGATTCTCTTGATTTTGCATCCAATTGGAAAAAAACACGATCGGGAAAATCACCTGCTTGCAAGGTCTGGAGTTTTTTGAAATGAAAAGGATACAAGCCTTCTTTATGTAGAATGTTCCACACAGAAGATTTTGACACATTGGGATACATTGCAGCCAACTTTCTTACACTTATTTCGGGATTGTACCCAATTTCCATTAAAATATCATCCTGATGTACTTCCCATTTAAAAAAACGTCTTATCTCGAACATTGGCGTAGCTGCTGCAAATCCTAGTACACCACTGAATAGATCATAAAATTTACATTACCTTTTGTGAAGGTTTTTTTTTTTTGATATAATCAATATTTTAGCCAGAAATAAGGGGTTTCCACACATTTGCCCAACCGCAGGAAGTTACGTCACACCAATCAGCGCCGTGAGCGAGCACTTAATCCCGCCAACTCCGGAAGTATGAGGTCGGCGGACCAATGAGAGACTAGGGCGTAGCTCCGCCCCAGTGGCGTCGGACCAATGGGAAATGAGTATGGGCCCCTCCCCTACAAAGATTATCAAGGGGTAGGCCCATCTGCTGACCAATGAGAGAAGTGGCGGCCAGCTTGCAAAGATTATCATGGGGGCTGACCAATGTAAGACATGTCGTCAATCTTGGGCGTGTACCTTAGCCCGTGATAGCCATGAAGGCAAGTTTTTCGCCGTTGCTGCAGAAGAAGAAGAAGAAATCACCTTCGTTCTTTGTCTTCGTTGCTGAAGAGGCGTCGATGCGTCGTGGAAAATTAAACCTTGAAAAAAATTGTTCGCGCGTTGCGAGAGTCGAACTATGGAAAGCTAGCATGGTAAATATAAAGCATCGCCTCTGGCCCACCGAGTTTTGTTAGATATGTAATGCAGAAAGCTGGATACATATAAATACTTATGCAAACGTCACACCGCTTAAAAAAATTTTACGGCTGGAAAATATAAAACTAATTAATTAATATAGAAAATCAATAGGTATTAGAATGCATTTATCAGTAAAAATAAATAATTTGAAGGTTAATAGGAAATATAGGAAAATAAATAGATAGCATCGATTATGCTTTTAAAAATAATAAAATTATATAGTTAATATAGAATCTGTCAGTTGAAAGAAGCAATCAATAATTAGTATGATTTGTTTGATCTTGCCCAGAATAGCAATTTCCCTTCATTAATTATAATAGTCAAATAAGCAATTTTAATGTTATCACGAATTGATTTTTAGAAAAATGTTTTCGCTATGTTAAGTGGTAATTCATGTTCATAACTTGCTGTTGTAAATAGTAGAGGTGATGACCCTAGTAGATAAATCATATATTTGCTGGTTATAAAATTCAAACATGGTCTTGATATACTGTTCTTGCACTACAAAATTACAATCATCGCTTTAGGTTTAGGTTCATTATTATTAAACAATTAGCTGAAGCAAAAAACAAGCACGACATACAGCATGAAAGTAATTATATCAAATGATGAGGGAAAACATGGGTATGTAAAAAGTACATTTGTTGTAAAATTATATACAATATGCATGATTGATAACACACTCGTGACCTTTTAATATCACTCTTGACCTTTTACAATCATTCTGAGAGTATATGTGAGCTCTATAACATTCAATCGTTATCGTGATGTTGATGGGGTAAGTTCTTAACATACTTTAAAAATAATAATCGAATAGGAATATTAATCCATTTTTAGGATTTTTCGTTATTACACCGTAAAAATTACTTATTGTTTTATTTGCTGTCCCAATTCGTTAGTTCAACAGATATATTCAGGTATGTTTTGTCCGATTTACTTAAGGCATTAATTATGTAGATGAGTTTTTTTCAGATTAACTGATGATATTAAAAAAATGCTTGTTGTTGTACCTTAGCTGCTATTCTAATTACGTGCATCGGTCCAGGTAATTCATACATTTATACTGGAAGCATTAATTATATCGATAAATTCTAGGGTTGGTAGAATCCATCATATTATACAGGGAGCGCCATAAAGTTGGACACATGAGAAACATTTTTATTATTGAAATTTCTGAAAAACTCTATCTTCGGTTCGCTTCTTCATATCTGACAACCAAGAAATTCATTGTGACATTTGTCACGTAACCACAGATTTGGCGGGAATTTTGAAAAATGTTAACTGTGATGCCGAAAAATGGGTCAAATTGACAAGATATCGAAAAATTTTATTAATAAAATGTATTTAGAATGCAACAAGGACCCTTATACCAATTTTTGACCAAATCAGAAGAAAAAAATTTAAAATTCCATTTATTCCCTCTGTTTTTATTACGAAACATCATAAAATCTTGTTTTACCTGGAAATAGTTTTAATAATATAAATTACATCATTTTAGGGCAAAATTAATCAAATATTTGTAAAATAAACAATTTGTGAGAGAAAATTTAAAAAAATACGATTTAGCCTCGTCGCTGGTTATGTTAGTGCCCTGTATATTGAAGCTCATGAGCTGATCTAATATTTTTAACCGGTAAATAAAATGTAAACGAACTATTATTTTTAATTAAAACTTAACACTTTATTTATCCTTATTAAATGTAATATTGGTTAGTACATTTGAAATTAGCGATATTTTGGATTTAATAAGTTGGCTTTGAAAAATCAAATATTTCGGCTTATAAGGATGAAAATTATTGCTCTTTAAAGTGCACCTCATAGTTTAAGATACCTAAAATTATGTAATTGGTGTTGTTAGAACTATTTCCAGGTAGAACAAGATTTTATGACGTTTCGTAATAAAAACGGAGGGATATAAATGGTATTTTTAATTTTTTTTCTGATTTGGTTGAAAATTGGTATATGGGGTCTTTGTTGCATTCTAATTCTTAATACAATTTTTCGATATCATGTCAATTTGATCCATTTATCAGCATCACAGTTAACATTTTTTAAAATTACCGACAAATCTATGGTCACGTGATAATGTCACAATGGATTTTTTGGTTGTCAGACATGCAGAAACGAACCGCCAACAGAGTTTTTCAGAAATTTCAATAATACAAATTTTTGACATATGTGTCCAATTTTATGGCGGTCTCTGTATTACTTGCTGCTACAGTTCGTTCCCTAGATATTCAGGTATAATGTTTATCATTTATAGTAAAGCGATTTTAGTGATTTATTTTTTAGGAATGGTTTTAATCGAAACTGTTGATTCGTCACTAAAAATGATTGAACATGTTTATAAGCATCACTATACTCAAGATGAATATAAAATCAGTAAAATGACCAACATCATTGACGCTAACTTAAGAATAATTAAAACATGCGTTGGTGATTCATCATTGAGTATTGGTGATAAGAGACATCTAGCGAGCGTTGCAGGGAAATTGGAGCGGTACAGAATACTACTAAAGCGGTTAAGAAAACCAATTGAAGGAGGGTCCCTCGGAAGCAAGAATAGTCGAGTGGGAGGATGTGGCTACAGCCTTTAAATCCAGGGTGGTCACCGGTATTGTAATTAATTCAGGAAATAGGACATTAGGAACAATTTTTTCACCATAGTTTTAAGTTGTTTTCAATTAAGATTAAGGATATTTTTAACATTTACCATCAGATTTTAAAAATAAATTTAGAATTTTGTGTCAAATTCGTCGAACCATCCATAAATAATGATGATGATAATTTAATGTAAAGGGAATTTAGTTTTACAATCAAAAATTTTAATATTCTAAGATGTGACGTAGGTGAAAATTTAAAAATTGTATTTAATACTAACATAGTTGATTATGCAATAGAGCGATTACTTCAATTTGAAGAACAGGATAGTGGTTGGGCTTTATCGAACATTATCTCGTTAATTATTAATGAGAACTGCGTCACTTTAATAAGGGCTTCCTCTTATGTACCTTTACATCCTCAAATAAAAAATAAGAAATGCATTATTAATGTAAAAAATAGTAATGGAGCCTGTTTCGGTTGGGCTTTAGCATCGGTTCCCTTTCTCGCTCCTCGCGACTGATCGCGTATCATCCTATCCTTATTATGCTAAAATTTTAAATTTTGAAGATATACAGTTTCCCACGGCCAAACCAAATCCCTAAATTTTTAAAGCAAAATCCAAAAGGAGCAGCAACA
The DNA here is from genome assembly GCA_036346205.1 of Vesta saturnalis. Lineage (NCBI taxonomy): Eukaryota > Metazoa > Arthropoda > Insecta > Coleoptera > Lampyridae > Vesta > Vesta saturnalis. Next base: position 11,264,468 of record JARFJB010001976.1, read on the forward strand.
TGTAAATTTATTAATGGTCTAGCAGAATTATGAAATTGAGGGCGAAATAGATGATGACATTTCAAGACATGGAACAACTAAGGATGATGATGAAGTAGTGAAATTTCATTTCTGCTGGATCAAGAATTTATCACGATTAGTAGGTGCACAGTTAACGAAGAAGAAAAGTAAATTATATATTTGCGATAGATGCCTCCACTATTCTAGTTCACAAATTAATCTGAATAATCACGAATTAGATTGTAAGTTAATTAATAAATGTAGGGTAGAGATGCCAAAGCCAGGAACGAATGAGTGTTTTAAAAAGTATGAGTTTAACCAGACTGCGCGATTTATTTGATATTGCGACTTGGTATGTTTAGTGCAGAATTTTAAAGATGACGAAACGTGAAAAACTTTAAGTATAAGAAACATAACGTATACAGCATCGCATATTACCTCCACTGCACGTTTAACGATTCCTTATCAAAATTTCGGTCGCGGAAGGGTGAGGAGTGCATTAATTGGTTCATAAATGAGCTGTTAGGCATTGAGGGTAGTCTGAAGCAGTATTTTGAAAATTCATTACCGATGGAAACGTTAAGCGACATGCAAATGCTGGAATATAATGCATCCACCCACTGCCATATTTGCGAACATTCCGTCCTAAATCATGATGTTAAAGTAAGAGATCATTGTCATTTCACCGGTCGGTTTAGAGGTAGTGCTCAACAAGCATGCAACATCCGGTAAAATGCCACGTGAATAATACCAGTTTTTTTCCATAATTGTTCAAGTTATTATTCACAAGCCATCCCCGGTCACATTTCATTATTACCTAAAACTAAAGAACGCTGCATATCATTCACCAAAGGCATATACAATACTATGTATTGTAAGTGTTTTTGTAACTGTGGTTTATATAATAATTGGGTTAGTCGGCCTATTTCCACAGTTTTGTTCGCTTTTTAACGCGACGTTTCGGAAGCGGACTCTGCTTCCGTCATCAGGCGATCCTGCGAAGGACTGTTTTTCCGCACTTGAGACGGATTTTTTTCTCAAGCACTTGACTACTATCAGATTGGAAGTTGGTACCTTTGAGTTGTGAGTCTGACACCTTTATCGCTGAGCCACTGCGTAATTCAATATATCACCGAACATATCTAGAACAAAGACGCGAAGAGCTTAAGCGCAACACATCGGCGCAATAGGTTACGGCGCAACATGCGCAATAAACTACAGCGCAACCACGAGAAAGTTTATATAATATATATATATATATATATATATATATATATATACATATATAAGTTCTAAAAAATATATATTGTATTACTCAGTGACTTAGTGGTAAAGGTGTCACACTCACAACTCAATGGTACCAAGTTCGAATTTGAGAGTAGTCAAGTGCTTGAGAAAAAAATCCGACTCAAGTGCGGAAAAACAGTCCTTTGCTGGATAGCCTGATGGCGGAAGCAAAGTGTGTTTCCGAAACGTCGCGTTAAAAAGCGAACAAAACTGTGGAAATAGACCGACTAACACAATTAACATATAAACCACATTTACAAAAACAATTTCAATACAGAATTAGTAACTCGGTACGGCCCCGAATTATAACAACGTTTCAGAATAGCTGGAAACATCCATAAACGAGCTAGCACTAGAGGAGAACCACCTAACCTCACTCTACCCCAGGCAAGTGCGACAGAGGATACATAGTAGAGAGCAGCAGACCACTCAAAGCTAGAACTCAGGAGCATAAGAACAACATTCGCAAGGGCACCAGGTATCACCCAACATATCTAGAACAAAGACGCGAAGAGCTTAAGCGCAACATATCAGCGCAATAGGTTACGGCGCAACATGCGCAATAAACTACTGCACAACCACGAGAAAGTTTAATATATATACCGGATGCCCACGAGATCACTTTCCGGCTACCATTTTTTTATTTATCTATCGATTTAAATGAAACTTGGCAGGGTTGTTACACTAACCAAACATCATTTTTAAGAATTTTTGACAAGCATTTCCGACATCCGGTTTCACCGAAAATGACCTTAACTTCTGATTTTTAAACGTCACCCACTGTATATTTTTTATTTCTCGGATTATGGAGGTCATTTTACTTTTAAATTTACCATAGTGCTTCTATGGCAACCTAGCCACCTATTGTTTTCATGGCAACTCTGATGTGCTGTGACATAGGAAGTGTATTTTATTAATGAGTAAGACGTAAATATAAAAATAAAAATGTTTTAAATCGAAAATGGGTAAAAATGACAAAACGTGTTATACGTCATTAAATTCGTTTTAAAATACTGCATTTAGTAGTTTTATGAAAGTGGTATACTTCCATTTAATTTTTTTGAGCTACGGCAAAAATACAGTTTAGAACGTTCTAGTAAAAAATTTAACAAAGATAAAAGTGAGTTTGCATTTTTCTGGAAGTGAGTTAAGTGTGTAGAATGATTTTAAGATGGTCATGGCACTCCAGATGAGAAAATAAAATTCAATTTTAAAATTACATTTATAAAAAAATCGATTTAAATATTACGCAATCGGCCGTAAAATGACCACCCAAATCCGAAAAATAAAAAATTTACAGGGGGTGTCATTTAAAAATCAAAAGTTAAGGTCATTTCCGGTGAAACCGGAAGTCGAAAATGCTTGTCAAAAATTCCTAAAAATGACGTTTGGTTAGAGTAACAACTCTGCCAAGTTTCATTTAAATCGATAGATAAATATAAAAATGGCAGGCGGAAAGTGATCTCGTGGGCACCCCGTGTGTATATATATATATATATATATATATATATATATATATATATATATATATATATATATATATACATATATATATATATATATATAAGTTCTAAACAATATGTATTGGATTACTCAGTGGCTCAGCGGTAAAGGTGTCAGACTCACAACTCAAAGGTACCAACTTCAAATCTGAGAGTAGCCAAGTACTTGAGAAAACAATCCGACACAAGTGTGAAAAAACAGTCCTTCGCAGGACAGCCTGATGATGGAAGCAGAATCCGCTTCCGAAACGTCGCGTTAAAAAGCGAACAAAACTGTGGAAATGGGCCGATTAACCCAATTAACACATAAACCACAGTTACAAAAACACTTACAACACAGAATTAGTAACTCGGAACGGTCCCGAATTATAACAACTTTTCAGAATAGCTTTATACATCCATAAACAAGCTAGCACTAGAAGAGAACCACCTAACCTCACTCTGCCACATGCAAGTGCGGCAGAGGATACATAGTAGAGAGCAGCAGACCACTCAAAGTAAGAACTCAGGAGCATAAGAACAACATTCGCAAGGGCACCAGGTATCACCAAACATATCTAGAACAAAGACGCGAAGAGCTTAAGCGCAACACATCGGCGCAACATGCGCAATAAAGTACTGTGCAACCACGAGAAAGTTTTATACAGATATATATATATATATATATATATATATATATATATATATATATATATATATATACATATATATATATATAAATGTTCTAAAAAGTGTATATTGGATTACTCAGTGGCTCAGCGGTAGAGGTGTCAGACTCACAACTCAAAGATGCCAAGTTCGAATCTGAGAGTAGTCAAGTGCTTGGGAAAAAATCCGACTCATGTGCGGAAAAATTGTCCTTTGCAGGACAGCCTGATGACGGAAGCAGAGTCCGTTTCCGAAACATCGGGTTAAAAAGCGAACAAAACTGTGGAAATAGGCCGACTAACCCAATTAACATATACAATAGTAAAATTTCGATTTATAGATTCCTATCGCTTCATGAACGAGTCATTTATAAATTATCCTCCTGTCATTTAACGATTTCAAAATGTTACGCAGCACGCTAATTCATTTAAATGATGATAAGCTGCAGCTATTAACTAAATAGGGGTGTATCTGTATGAGTATGTAGATATGTGGACTAAATTAGATGAAACTTGTCTTCCGGATAAAGATAAATTTTACAGCAAGTTGAACTAATCACATCACATATAATGATTATTCGCATGCTCACAACGTTTGGCAAAAGTTTCAAATTCAAGATTTAGGTCAATACAGCGATGTTTATCTGACATGTGCTTCTACTTGCTGACTTATTCACAAATTTCAGAAATAAATGAATAAACACGCACAAGTTAGATCCGGCATTCTTTTACACCTCTCCCAGGTACACCTGGCAGTGTATGTTAAATTACACTAAAGTTAGACTGGAGCTGCTCATAGATGTTGTTATTGTTCGTGGAAAGGGGTATAAGAGGAGGAATAATGCAATGTTGTACTAAGTACAGCAAGGCGAACAATAAGTACATAGATAAATACGATCCCAGAAAACCATCCTTTTATATCCTTTACACAGATATGGTTAATTTATATGATGGGCTCAAAGTCAGTGTTTGCCGCGGTATGATTTCAAGTGGCTTAGCGATGGGCAATTTTGAATTTACCGGATGATGCATGCAAAGGATTAATCCTAGAGTTGTTTCTATTATATCCGGATAATTTGCATGATCGTCATAAGTACATTCCATTCTGCGTTGAATACGGTGCTCCGTCTGGTGGTCAAAATAGGAAACTGCTCGCTAGATATTTATAAAACATTAATGTTACGATTTCCACTATAATGTCATGCAACGTCAGTTTAATGATGATTGCATGAAATTATTATACATGGATACCGATAGCCTGGTGTACGAGATGAAATGTGAGGATGCATACGATCTTATATGCAACAACATTTCGATTTTCGACACTTCTGGTTATCCTGCAGATAATTTCTATAACATTCCAGGTTGCAATGGTAAAGTAATTGGCTTGATGAAAGAAGAAATGAGTTGAAATAGTATATATTGAGTACCAAGAACAGTAAGGGACGTTTACCGGTCGACGGCTATGTTTGGAGGTCGAGCGATAGCGATTCTTTCCAGAAGCCATTTTTTTAAATAAAAAGGGTGCACAAGCAATAACCACATTTTCCTCGTCCATCTTCAACTATCGAACCCTTGGCGAACACGAAATCTAATTGCGTACGAACATACCTATTTCAAGTGTAGACGTTGAGCTCGAGATCAGCTTGCGACCTGCTCGCGTGCAGTTTGCTAACACCTGGTTTTAGTGTGTACCCCGCTTAAGAAGTTATGGGTTGGCCATCAAACTTTTTTAATAAACTGTTGTGCAACACCTTTTTATTTATTTATATAAATCTATGTACTAAACATAAAAAGGTTAATATTACAGTAAGTAAATGTATGTATTATGTAACACAACAATTTGTAACGAACTCGGATATCAATTATCATACGATTGGCAAACCCAAAATAACGAATGAAATGTTACATACATGCGTACCGGGTTACCGCTACGTGCTTGTTAACCTTTTTATTTTAATTGTGGCAACAATAATTAGTAGTTCCTAGTGTACACAAATGCACAAAATACCACACCCCTGCCAAAGAGTAAGGAACTCAGGAACATGATTTTATGTAATAATAGGAAGAGTATTATATTTTGCTTTTGTTATTACA